>SSNS01000131.1:1387472-1629043 GCA_006937985.1 Aphyosemion australe | reverse complement strand
GAGAGATGGAGGGAGTGAGGTGTGCTTGAGCTGTGTGTCGCGTTTCTGTGTGTGTGTGTGTGCGTGTGTGTGTGTGTGTTTGCATGCTACAGGGTTGTTAGCGCTGACTCGGAGCCTGACACATCAGGCCTGTCATTTCCTGTTCACACAGACATGACTAGCTTCTCACTCGTCTCCTGAGGCAAACATCGAACTACATGCATATCACTTTATAGCCGCGCACATCTTATCTTATTATAGCCTGAAACTCCAGGTATAGCTAAACAAATCCACGACACATTGAGCAGATGTCATTATTTCAGGCATTAAAACCGTGGTTTTGTGGGAGTGAGTGATATATTTGCCTGACAAATTTAAAATTGTTTGCGACTTTCTAAAGTAGAAGCGTATTAAAACCCAAATTGAATATAAAAGCAGCACACAACCTCAAAAACAAGCTGCTTTTCTTCATCGCTGTGTTTGCTTTCAGCCATAAAACGTAGAAGCAAAGGTAAGGCAGAAAGTATAAGAAAAGGATTAAATGGCTAAAGAGCTGTGAGCCAGTAAACAGCAGACTTTTGAATAACCTTGAGAGTTACTGTGAAACACTTTCCTTCTTAGCGGTTAAATAGAAACCTTCCATTGGATTCATTTTGGAGCCTTGCTGCAGTCTATACATAACACCTGTGAACGAGCACACACACTCCCACAGATCCGCGCAACCTTTTTTATTCGAGGAGCTGACGGTAAAGTGTGATGTTGCGGATAGCTTGGGGCGGCTTCACGTCTCAGTGTGTGTGTGTGTTAATGGGCTTGCATTTGAAAGATACAATCAGGGTGTGCATCCAGCCATGCAGTTGTCATAATGCATGGCACGATTCCTGTTCATAATAATGGGGATTATTTTTTATGGTAAGTGAAAGGGAAAATTGAAAAGTTAAAACAGTGGAGAATTAAATGTTTGCAAAGTGACATTTGGTTCCTTGTGTGGAACTCTTTGGACAAAGCATGGTATCTTTGCTGAATTACTAAGAGGCAACAAAGAATCTTGAATGAAATCTGTGCAAAGCACATTTTTAATGATAACATGATGATTAAACATCTACAGTATTAATAGTGCTGGGGGATACACTCCTTATCTGAGTGCTACTTGAACCTGTTATGCTAACACTTCCCAGATTTAGAGAGAGGGATTGTACTTTCTGCTGTTCAGGATAGTTCTACTAATTCTCATTTACCTTTAAGCTCAATCTCTATATAATAGTGGCATTTTCTGCCAAACTTCCTATTTTTTCCCAATACATTCTGCTAACTTTGACAATTAATTGTCGGTATTTAACTTTAATTATTTACTTACCCCATTAGCAGTGTCTTGGACCTTAATTATTTATTATTTTATTTTTATTTTTTAACAGGCAGCTTTGGTCAGCTGCCATGCTGTTCCTAAATTGTGCTAATTAAATTGGTATGGTACTGGTTCTTCATTTACTTATTTATTCATTCGAATATTCATTGATTTATTGATTTACTTAATGTATTCGTTTCCTTACACCTTTGTGTTGTTAACCAGGCGTACCATCCCACACTCGTTTCTATTGTTAATGTTCTCCAATGTTCGTGCTCTTTTATGAATTGACCTTAGCTATTTGTTGTTTATTACTACAAACATTTGTTCATTTATTTCAGCTAAACACATTAGGAGGAGATGCCGCTCCACCTGGTTTTTCCATTTACACATGATTTTTCTCTTTTCTGTTTTCTCTCTGTCAACCTCCTTTGCATGTCTTACTCCCTGGGTTGAAAAAACAATCTTTGACCCAGTGCCCTGTTTTTTCACAATAGTAGCATCTGTCATTTCATCTTTGGAATTTAACAAAGGTCTCTGGTTCGGTTCGGTTTCTGTTTGAAATAAGTGAGTAAAAAACAATACTATGTGTGGTCTTGTGTCGAGGATTTGGGTAGGCAGGGGGAGGAGGAGAAGGAAGGGGTCCCCGGTTCTTCCTATGACTTCATTAGGTGCGTTTCCTTTATCGGAACTTCGGGGTAAATTTACAGGAAGTTCCCGACATGCGCTTGTCTCTACTTGACCGGGCCGGCCAAATGGCCATTTTCCGGTCCATTTTCCTGAACCTTCTGAGCAAACCACGGTGGTTTGCCCGTGTTTGAGTCAAACCCTCTGAAACCCCATGTGGGGCCTGTTAAAATTAATGTGGGCAAAAATCGTTCTGGGCAAACTCCCATGGGGCCACCGTGGAAACTGTAGACAAACCCTGGTGGAACCCATAAAGCTTGCCCATATAGATCCCATATGGGGCCCACCTATGTGTGCTGGCTGGGCAGTTTATTACTTATCGACCTGGATCAACTTAGATGGGTGTAAACGCAGTGTGACGTAGATCTGTCAGGCTTTTCAAATCCTTGAGTTTCACCGTCTATTTTCTAATGCAGGAAATAGGTGTAGGACACAATTTTCACATTCAGCCTGCATGAAAAACTCAGAGTGATCGATCATTTTTAAAAATAATAAGTAGAACATGGTTTCTCAGTGAAGGACCTCTTTAAGACACATTGGAACTGGCCCAATTGTGACTAGTTGTTAGCTTGTCTGCCTGATTGAACAAATCTTTGTTTCTCCCTATTGAGGCCATTCAAAGACTTATCCACTGCAGGGAAGATAATATTTGTTCATAACTTTTCCCAGAACCTTGCATCAAAAGATATAAACTATCCCTTTAAATTATTCACATGTCCAGTAGACTCAACCAGAAGCTCACCTGGAGAATTAAATCAAACTGAGAAGATAAACATCATCCTGACATGAAAACCCTATAATTGGTCTATTTTTGTTGAGAAAAGTCAGATCATACCTGTCAGCTGGGAAAATCTCAGCGCTTTTTCTCACCTTCCCAGAGCTCCAACTCCATTTAATATGTCTCAAAGGAGAATAATATTTCTTTTTTTTAATCCAAAGTGGCTCAATTGGCTCAAATATTGATCAGATGTTTCACTTCTCCATTATCCAAGCTGCAAACTCCAGTGAATGTGTACCTTTTAATGTGGCTGATGACATTGCATGTAAAATAAAAAATGTTTTGTCGTGCGCTTTTGCTCTGGGTTTAAGTTTAGCAGTCACTATATTTGTCCTGCTCTGCTTGCCATCCATATGGGTTCTAACCAATGTTTATGCCATTTATGGAAGAGAAGCCACCTGGTAAGAATTTTTGGGTGCCATCTTTCAGATGTCTGTCGACTTATTTGCAGGCTTGCGTATGCTTCAGAGTCGTATAAATACCCCTGATTGACAGCCATTGCTTACAGAGCTGTGAAAAAGTATTTACCTCCTTACAGATTTCATCAGGTTTTTTTTTTTTTGGTCACACTTAAATGTGTCAGATTAGGAAAGAACTTTCAATATCAAAAATAACCTGAGTAAAAGCAAAATGCACTTTTCAATTTTTTATATTTTTTTATGATGGAACAAAACTATCCAAATCAGTCAGGTCCTATGTGAAAATGACCCTTAAACCTAACAACTAGTTGTAAATCCCTTTTATAGGAAAAGCAGCAATCAAGTGTTTGTGGTAACTGTGGAGGACATTTGACCCACTCTTCTTTACAGAATTGTTTTAATTCAGTCACAGCGGACGGTTTTCCAGCAAATATGGCTGAATTAGGTTTTTTCTGTGTGTTCATGTAGCTTTTAATCAAAGTGACTTGTGGTTATAGAAATGCAGGTAATCGATCTACCCAGAGTACTTAAACACCCATGCATGTAAGGGGGGAACTTGCAATCTCCACACAGAAAGACCACTATCAGGATTTGAACATGCAACCTCCTTGCTACAGGGCAACAGTGCTACCAACTGAACCACATGCAAAGTTAGTTTTACACCAGGATGCATGTAACCTTCCAAAACCTTCTAGTTTTATCTTGTCAGTCCATAAAATATTATCCCAAAAGTCTTTGGGATCATCAAGATGGTTTCTGACAAACGTGGGACAAGCTTTTATCTTTGAAATTTCCTCAAAGGGCCAGATCTGATGAGATACCTCTTGTCTTGTTGTGAGGTTGAAGTTTCATATTTTGATGTAAAAAATGTAAATTTTCCTCCAAATTTATCTTTAGCTCTATAGTCAGTTTTTCATCCTTTTGGAAATGGTCCCTCAGAGAGGCATGTAACTGTGCAAAATATTAGTTTAAAGAGATTTATGTATTTTTAAATCTTTTTTGAAAAAGTAGTAGCATCAAGTTCTGAAGGACATGCTGCTCACATGACTAATCACATGGGTGATCAGTTGTTTCGGCCCACTAACAACAACCTACAACTAACAACTGTGGAGCTGCTGTTCAGGACTTTCACCTGCGTGCCTTCTAGTGCTGTCAAACTTTTCATATCAACACGAAGCACAATGCGTCACACAATCCATTATCACACAAAGCCTGTAAGCATGTACTCATGCACCCACATGCCCATATACACAAGCTGATCGCTGGAAAAATCCACAGCTGTGGAGCTGTGAGGTTGACGCTCTCAACCTGCCTCTGCATTTCTGTCTTTTACACTTTGTTCTTTTCTCGTACGGTTTTCTCCAACCACCTTCTCGCGTAGTCAGAGTTCACTTCTCTCCTTGCCGTTCTGTTCCCATAATTCCACACTCCTTACCTCATCGTTCACATTATTCACTCCTTCTCTCTCATCTCCTTTTTCTCCTAAATCCTCCCATATGGCCTCCTACTCTTTACTGACATCAAGGTTCGCACTGACTCAGTATTCTGTAGGTATTGTGTTTTATTTTCATGGTTTCTTGGTAAAGATGGAAGATTTTTACAGAGTCATCTTCATTTTAAGTTTCAACCGGAGTTCTAATGCCCAAAAACTGGCCATGTAGTTTTTTAAAAAGCAATAATTATAATTTTCCTTGTCTGTAGGATTTTTCCTCTGAAGGGATGCACATGAACATTTGTATTATAACATGAAAAATGAATTATTGGAAGTTTGTTTTTAAAATCTATTTTGAAAAGGTTAATAATTATTCATTTATGATTTAATAATGTAACAGGGATTGTGTTTTTACCTTACCTTAGTCTCAGGCAGTAGAAGAAATTATTGTCATTATTCATTTTTCCAACCAGCATCATTTGATCTTCTTCTAAACTATGCTGATTTAAGCAATGCGCTTCATGAAAATGCTAAAAAGACTGATCCTGATCTATTTTTGTAGCCTTTTGGCAAATGTAGCAGGAGAAACACATCCTAAAAACTAAAAAATCCCAATTAAAAAAAAACATTGTCAAATTGATCGATTACAACTGACCTGTGGTCTTGTAACATTCATATTCTGAAGTTTTTTTAGTCTTCTATGTCTAAATTTGTGCATTTAAAGAGAGGAAACACATACTGATGGACTCAGTGCAGAGAAACATGTTGATGTGGAAAACGCATCTCAGCACAACGTCCCCGTCTCTTAGTAGGAACAATGTTTACCTGAAAAAAATCTAGTTGTCAAAGTCTCAATTTTGTGTCCGAAGACATCGCTCATGTGCGTAACTAAGCCCTACTCCGCACATTTAATTCTGAAAAGTTTCCGTGGCTTCACTAAGAAGTTCTCTGTGATAATGCCATCATTCTGCGACAGCCTGGAGACGAAGTGATCAGACTCTCCCATTCTGCAGATGGGGCCACAGATGGCAGAGGTCTTAAAAGTGGCTGTGGAAGAAACTCATCACACTGTCAACCTCAGCAGCGCTGATCTGGATGAAGGCATGGTCTTTTCCCACAAATATTCCATCACTAGCTGTGAGATTTGGCTGATTGGTGGAAGAACAAGGCTCAGAAAATGAACTTAAACTGGAGGTTGTTTTTCAGTGTGTCTGTGTGGCACATAGAGGTCTACCTATAGCATTGCTCAAAGGTTGTGCAAAAGATCACCTATAAATAGCTGTTTTGGGGTAAAACAACCATTTCAAGAAATGGAATTATATGCACAAGACATTTGGCTAATTCAGCAAATCACATGAGGAAGTATTTGTGATAATATCTGACAATAATTAAAGGTATAGATATTTATTAGGCTGCAGGGTGGTACAGTTTGTAGCCTCGAAGCAAGAAGATCACAGGTTTGGCCTTTGACCTATACCTGCACAACCAGTCCAAGTCAAACAAAGCTTTGGTGTCCAGAAGTGATATTCATGAATTAGTATTGTTTAAGACTATTGTGACTGTATTTAGTTATTTTGGGCACATAGGAGCTGTTTCATTCAGTACTCTTTGCTCCCAAAGGATTGATGCGCTGTTTTTACATCATGCCAGCCTCACCTTCTCTGTCCTGGGCCTTGTTATGAGAATGTTGCATTTACGTAATCTTTTGGCAACGCGAGTTCTTTGAAATCCACCACTCACCCCCCCCACCACCATCACATGAGGACATTACACTCATGCAGGAGCGCACATACAAACACACAGGCACGCACCCTTTTTTACCCACTCACACTTACACATGTGACACAATTGAATTGACCTTTGCACTTGCTCAGTCACACACTCTCATATGCACACAGTGCATCCCAGCACTCTGGATTAGGGGTACAGATTAAAGATTAGGGCCAGCGGTTGGATTACGCAGCACTCTCCAGCCCCTCCTCCACCACTGGCCCTATCATCTACACCATCACATCTACACACACACGCTCAATCTGGATTTTAAATCGCTGATATCCTTTTTTCTAATCAGCACCTGCGAAATGCCATCAGATGTTAGGTTTCCTTTATCTTTTGTCCATTCATGCTGTTTTAACCCTCCACTTTTCTCAGCTTCTTTCTGTTTCTCTCACACAAAAACACAGCATTAAAACGATCTAGCTCTTTATCTCTAACACCCGAATGGCAGCGATCACATCAGTTTACGACTTTTCAATTGCACAGTTTTCTCTAGATGTGGCCCCCAGCCTCACAGACGGAAGACAAACTGTGGGCATCTAGGAGAAACAATTGAAACAAAATATGCAATGGGTGAAGTTTGGTATTTAGAGCAGCAGGAGGGCCTTGAGGATAGATGACTGAATCTTCTCCTTACAGTGGATGAAGCGTTTAAAAGATGTGGGTGAGAAGAGCCTGCAGGACTGTGGTGAGATGGTATATTGATTGCTGATTCACCATCTTGATCCCTGATTTTCTACTTGGGTGTTTGGGACCTCCTGTAGGGGTCACACTCTATTTCAGGGTGGACATGATAAGAAAGCTACGCGTTTGAGAACCTAGAATGCACAAGAAGAACATTCCAAAGACCGCACTCTGTGTGCTGAACATTTACCGCAGCATTACATCAAATACGAAGCATTAACAGAAGGTGAATAGCAGATTCAAACTGCGTGATTCTTGCAGCAAGCTTCAACACCTCTGAGGTACCAATCTCGATCACGCGGCAAATAAAAAGCACAAATGCAGATGGCAAACAAGTCATTTTCTTGTAATTAAACCCAGTAATTGTCAGCTTTTCCTGGAACATCACTGTCTTCTAAATAAGCCAGCTGGTCAATTTTATTTTTTCAAACATTGCCCTTTACAAATAAAGTTTAATATGAACTCAACAGACGTTGCACAGAATCTACAGACTTTAGAGGAGGAGGGAGAAGCTTAGCGGGAAGCTTAGGATCTGTTGACGAGGCTGGCACGCAACCAGGCTGCCAAAGGCATTAGTATCCAGATTAGTGGAGAAATTGACTTGGTTGTGACTGGTTCACCAATATACAAAACAATAACAGGACTAATAGCTGTGGTGCTTGTTTGATGTCTTTGATTTCCTCCACTTGGGACTTTTCACACTGTTTGATTGGTGAAACAGCTTTTCTTTGATATGGTTTTCTCTGATCCTTTCATCTCTCTGTTACCTAAAAGTGTTTGGAAATTAAAACCAAAGCACGTTTTCTCTTTTCTTCTGCAGCAAAGAGACGGTGTGATCATTTCACACCTGTGCTGACCCCTTTACACCGGTTTCTTATCAATTACAGGATCCTTTTAGAAATTTTCACATCGTCGTATTGGTAACAAGGCATCAAATTACTTGTTCGAACTTTTGGATGTTCACACTAACTATGATGAATAAATGAATTGCTGTTGGACATTTCAAGATCCAGGCAGAAAAATAAAGGTGCATGGCATAATTTTGATGGTAACCCAATGACAATACACTTTGTTGCCAAATATATCAGGAAATCTCACTAAATCAATGCATTCAGGCTCTCTAATACAGTGGCGCCCCCAAGGGGTGGCCATGGCCACCACTATAAAATTGCTGACCACTCCAGGGAAGACCAGTGTTCTTTAATAAGTCATACTAATGTTCACGCAAACCATACATTTATCTTGTTTAATGAAGACATGTAAATCCCTATAAAATTATATATTTAATGAATAAATAATCAGAATTTTAAAAATGTTTATGTCGCTGCTGCTCACCATTTTCAAAACAAAAGTTTCAATCACTATAGTTTTTGTGGATGTTTTAGTGAAGAAACAGGCAAATTGAGCTGCTCTAAAATTGTAAAATAAATGTTGAAACAACGTATAAAATAACTATTTCAAATGTTTGTTTTTCTAAAAATGTTTTAAACGCATATTGTTTTGTTTTGCTTTTTTTATGAAAATGAATAAAGTAGTAATTATTACATCACCACAGGCTAAACTTTCCCAGAGTTACTATGAGGATCAATTTGGTGTGCCACCCCAAAATCTTCTCCCATGGCCACCCCTATGAAACTTTTCTGGGGACACCACTGCTCCAATAATGTTGTGGATGAGCGAGTTTGGTGTGGAGGAACTTGACTTGTCCTTATTTCAGTATACCTTTAACAGGTTGAGACTGGAATAGTATTCAGCTTCATATGTGAGTCAAATTTCCCAATACTATTGGCCTAATAGTCATATAATAAAGTATTTCCACCTTCTTCGGTTGTTAAATAATGGAGCCGAGAATTCTCTTTAACAGGTGCCGCCATTTTCAGAACGTGAGGCAGGAAGTCCCACCTTCTCTCACACACACTCTTTGTGTTTTTAAGCATTTTGTAATGTCCACCATGTTTTTTCACGAACACTGACTGAGGTATATTTATGTTTTAAATCACTGCTTCAGTCTTTTCAGTTTGACTGATATTTATCATCAACTGATGTCGTTGTGCAAACTTACCTTCTTTAGATTCTCTACTTCATTTGATTATGTCAGCTATAAGGTTGTTTTAAAATGAGATGATTTAGTTTTCTATTTGCTAAAGTTATGTTCTCTCTCTCTTCACATGTTAGGTGGATGCCGTGATGCCATTTGGATGCCTTGCCCTACGAGATGGGCGGACCTATAGCAGCATGTCGGATGTCATGGACAAATATGAGTTTGGACAAGTGCTTCGAGCGTGAGTCTCATAAAACTTCCCTGCTCTGCAACATCTATATAGAATTAATTGGCTCTTTCCAGTTTTCCCGAGTGTTTTCTTCACTTCATAGTTTGTCAACAGAATATTCTTATCCTGCTTGTTCATACGTTTGGTTTAGATGGTCTTGGAAATTTTGTCCTCGTTTCCATGCAGAGTCCTGTGAACGTCACCCTGCTGGCTAAAATGGCAGAAAACTGATCATTTCCTTCTAAGGCTTGAACACACACACATAGAAACCATATGCACAAAAACCAATTGGTATGAGAGGCCATATGGCAACATCAACATCTGGCCTCAGAGATTTCTGCTCAGATTTTACATAATGCACGCACACACACACACATGCACGCACATACACATGCACACACACACACACACATATGCACACACACATCACAGATGCAGGCATACTGAAGAAGCACCACTGAAGTCAATAAGAGAAGAATGAGCATTTGTCTTGCATGTGCACCTCTTAAATAATTAGTGAAGGTGCTAAAGCTGCATTGGAGAAAAAGCTTTCTGATTTTATTTTCCAAGTACACATTTACATGGAATGAAACAAGCAATTAAGATGTAATAGATAAATTAATGAAGCAGATTTGAAATAGAACCATTGAGCGCACACTGATGGTAAATATTGTACATCAAAGATTTATTGCGACATTTTGCAGTCTAATTTTTCATCTCGCTGCTTCTTGAAATCCATTTGAATGAAGTACTGGAAGCCCCAGAGGCTAAAAACCTGATGATGCCCTGCAGATGGAAGCAATAGATCTTTAGCAAACCTTTTATTTACAGCCTATTTATTCACCCCATCCGCTCACCTTCCAATTAAATTCTTTCACCGTGTTTCACCAGCACAGCCAGTGTTCCGTATCTCCCTAATTTGAATAATATTCCTCATCTCTCTTGGGTCATTATTGTCAGATATAATTAAAGAAAAACCACAACCAAACTCGCTTTTTTTATGCATCACTCTAACACACTGACTGTATATTTATCTTTTCTTCCACGCTTGATCCGTCTATTTTTTTTTCTTGCTGTGTAGGAAGGAGTTCTGTGAGCTGTGCCTGATAAAGGACAGACAAACAGAAAAGGTGTTCGTCTGCAAGAAATTCCTCAAGAAAGATGGCAGGAAAGTCCGCAAGGCTGCCAAGAACGAGATCATGATCTTGAAACTGTAAGTAATCGGCTCGTGAACATATGCATAATTGGCTGTGCTGCTGAGAAAGTCAAAAAGAGTGTTCGTTAGAAATGAATAGATATAATAGAAAGGCTGAAATTTACTTTAAAGCCATACCATGCAACTTTATCATATTTTTAAATAATTTTCTTGAGCCAGTATGTGCTAAAATGACCCTTTACAGGGTTAATGAAATGTTACTCACACCCCCACCGCCCTCTGTGGCCAGAATACCGCATTTGCAACTTCAGAGTGGCGGGCCGCTCCCTGTTGGACTTGCCTGGTGCTGCAGTCTGCTTCCAGCATGTTTCCTGCATGTTTTAGATCATGAACACAGCTGATTTGTTTGATTTAGTGATGAACCGCTCCTGTAGACACTAATGAAGGCTGAGGAGACATTTCAGTAGTTAGATTAAAGGGTTGAGAAACCCTACTTTACAGGGTTAATGAAATGTTACTCAGACCCCCAATGCCCTCTGTGGCCAGAATACCGCATTTACGACTTCAGAGTGGCAGGCCGCTCCCTGTTGGACTTAGCAAAAGGAGCTGATATGCCTGGTACTGCAGTCTGCTTCCAGCATGTTTTAGCATGAACGCAGCTGATTTGTTTGATTTAGTGATGAACCGCTCCTGTAGACACTAATGAAGGCTGAGGAGACATTTCAGTAGTTAGATTAAAGTGTTAAAAAGACGAAAGCAAAGCGAGGAGATAAGTTTTACTTTCGCTTTTGCTAACAAACACTAGGGGGTGCTAAAAACAAGCCAAAACTGCCTAGTGTTCCTTTAAAGTTTAAAAAAAGAGCTTTAATCACATGTTTTAATTTATTTTAAATATTATTTAATGTATCACATTCATTAGAGTACAGTTAAGATCCAAATATAAGCAAAGTGTTTTTATTGTGACTGTATTGTTTCCCAACCCTGGTCCTCAGGGCACACTGTCCTGCATGTTTTCCATGTTGCCCTTTCAAACACCAGTGTTTCCCTGCTGCCACACACCTGACTTAAATGAATGAGTGATTAACTTGCATCTGCAGCACGTGATGTCCTCCGGAGGAGGCAATCTAAATCAGGTGTGCTGAAGCAGAGACATGGAAAACTTGCAGGACAGTGTGCCCTGCGGACCAGGGTTGGGAAACACTAGTATAGGTAACACAATGAAATGGAAGATTTGTAGTAAAGTGATTTTAAGGAAGAAAATAAAGAAAAACAGTAGAAAAAAGAAAGTAAACAAAAAGTAAACATGTATATTTATGTATGATCATAGTGTAACAAATATAGTATTATTATTACACAAATGACTATGGGTAACACAAACCAATGTCACAGAGCAGAATAAGAGACTCTCGTCGCCCTTTTACCAATTTTATTTCCTTACCGTTGCT
The DNA here is from genome assembly GCA_006937985.1 of Aphyosemion australe. Lineage (NCBI taxonomy): Eukaryota > Metazoa > Chordata > Actinopteri > Cyprinodontiformes > Nothobranchiidae > Aphyosemion > Aphyosemion australe. The sequence continues at coordinate 1,617,072 of SSNS01000131.1, read as the reverse complement.
CCAGAGTCAATCATCCAAACATCCTCCAGCTGATCGACACATTTGAGACCCGAAAAGAATACTTCATCGTCCAGGAGCTGTGAGTATTTATATTTACTTCTGAATGCATAAATTGGTGTCATATATGTGTCTTCGTGTATCTGAACACAAAGATAAAGCCATCATTTCAGAGGTGGAAGTTGAATGTTTCCTCTTATTACTGTGTGCTCTGGTTCCCCCCTCAGCAACAGAGGACGCAGTTAGATTTGATGAGATATTTGCTCTCAGTAACACTCAGCACTGCTCATTGGTCCTGAAGCATTGCAGTGCAACAGGAGAGTCAGCACGGGGGAGCGTGGAACTGATCCACCAGAGCCAGGAAAAATACTGGACGTGTGCATCTCAACATTTGTTTAAAAGCAGGAACGGGGACTAAAGCACAGTGGGCAAAGTGTTTTTCTTCTTGGAAAAAGGAGATGAAAACGGTGAACAAAGTCACCCATGTGCTCATTAGTCAATCATTCAGCTGAGGGCTTTATGTGGTGAGCACGTCCATCGTTTATCTCCAAAGTTTACAAAGTATTGAATAGTAATAACCTGCACCCTTAAGGTTAATTGCTCAGATGTGACAGCAGGCAAGGACAGCAAAGCACTTTCCTAGCAGACAAAATTAATTTAAGTGATGCAAAGTTATAACCGCGATATTTATTTTTGCAGATTTACTTAAAGCGCAAGTTAACTGAAAAACAGTGTTTTAATTGTTATTTTTGAAATGTGATCAGTCACTCTGAGTTTCACATGGAGGCTAAACGTGAAAATCTTCTACCCCTATTTCCTGCATTAGCTTCTGATAGAAAGACGGGGAAATGCTCGGATTAGAAAAGCCAGTGACATTTGCACATCACATTGGTAAATTAGTATTCATGGATTCACCCATCTGGGCTACACTGTTTTAGCATCCAGGAGAGAGCAAAGCACGTCTCAGCTAGCTACCCGTTAGCATTAGTAACTCCACAACATGGCTTGTGTTATTTATGGAGATAAATGCTGCTAGGAAAACAAATTCAGTGGTAGAGTCAAGTTGCTGTTAGCCAATCAGAGGCGAGATGTCCGAATATCAGGAAATAAGACTCCAAATCCTGCCGTCTGCTGCTCAACTCTGATCTGGCTCACTTCTAGTTCCTGAAACAGGAGCACCAGAGCATTTTCCCACAGAGATCGGCTCACAAGACATTCATTTATACCAGAATCCACTGTAAATGTACTGAAAAAACAAGTGAACTTGGTGTGTGTGATTGATAACAGTGCCACAGGGGGAGATGTATTTGACTGGATTCTGGACCAAGGGAATTACACAGAAAGAGATGCCTCCAATGTCATCAAACAAGTCCTGGAGGCCGTGGCGTATTTACACTCCCTCAACATTGTTCACAGGAACCTAAAGGTACAGCATGCACGCCTTTCTGCCTCATGATGTGTTTTTATGTTACATCTTGTGGAAACTGTGGCTGCAGCCTAACCTCCAGGGATTTAACTCCCCACAGAGACTCATGCTGAAGATCCCAGGAGTATAGGAGACTTTTTCAAGGTTACATTTTAGAATTCTGATAACATTTAGTGAAGGGTAAGGTGCTGTGGTATGAATTATGAAGGAATAACTCCCCAGAGAATAGAAAAAATGTAGTGCATCTGTGCGTGTGCACGCATGCGTGCATGTGTGTGTTTGCGTACATGAGATTTAAATAAAATGTCTTATCTCCAGAACTTTAGGAGGAAGTGAAACAAACTGCTTTACATAATAAGATGACCTCTTCACCATCACATCCCAGAAAGCAAGATTCAATATTTAGAGATCGTCTGTGGAGAAACATAAAAGCATTTCCCTGCAAAATCAATTATTAACTGAATATTTTATTTGTGCTTTGAGAGTAAACAGTGTCAATATGACATAGAGAACAATCTAAAGTGATGCTCAAGTGGATGTATCTCTGTGTCCCTCATTAAGGACCATTAGGATGAAACTACAGGAAAGCTCAGCCTCCGTACTCCACCTGCTGGTAGAGGGAAGAAGTGTTTTTGTCTGAGTTGATTTTCTCATGACGACCTGGAAAACTGACTTGTTCTGTCTTCTGATCAGCCAACACCACAAAAGAATTCAAGATGATTAATTAATTGGCTTAATTTTAATGATAGTCGTGCTGAATTGTGTCACAGTTGTGGCTTTAGTTTTCTTTTTCATTTATTAGGTAATGAGTGTCTTGCTTAGATCTTGTTCTTGGTTTAAGATTTTTATTTAAAATAAAACAAACAGTTGAATAAAATGTTTATCCATGTCGTCTAGCAAGATTGTGATGAAAACTGACCAACGAGTAGAATATAATTGCCTTATTTACCCCTTAAATCAAACAAGTGGTGTATACAATTTTTTTAGGAAAAAAAACAGAGATTATTTTGAACTGCAGTTATTAAGGATTTTATTTTGGTCATTTATCCTGAAAATTCTCATGAAGTGGCATAAATAAATGCCATATTAAATATGGCGTTAGACTTGCATCCAGTATTTTGCATATTTGTCCACAATTTGCTGAACAGACTAATTATTATTCCATCCAACTTTACAAGGTTTCTGCAGGATCTTTTTATTTTATTTTTTGCGTGTACCATCTGTTAAGACGCCCTACAGCACTGAACAGTTTATTGGCTTGAGAGGAGAATTAACAATTACTTGCTCTATTTGTCTGTCCAACGGATATCTAAACAGCCAAAACGTATTAATAAAACATATTTTATCAAGACTTATAAACTGAGATATAATTTAAATGGCCTGTCAGGCAGTGTCTGTTCTGGTCAAATAAAAATAATGACTGACTATATTTTTCATTAGCTATAGTCAACAAAATCACTTAGAATTTGTTTTTCACTCACATGTAAAGCTGAACCTGAAGTCTGAATTGTCAGACTTTAGTTTGTCAGTTTATAACATTAATCTATTTTCTTTTTCTATACTATAGCTGGAAAACCTGATGTACTACACAGAAAACAACCATAACAGGGTGGTTCTGCGAGATTTCTACCTGTCCAGATTTGAGAACGGCCCCATCACAGAGCCCTGTGGAACACCTGAGTACCTAGGTAGGAAGGACACCTTAGCTATGTGCTCCCTTGGTTTTCTTTTATGTTTTTTATTTCTCTTGCATCTTTCTGTTAGCTTTACTTTCTGTGGTGAATATAAGCTTGGGGCTATTCTTTGCCTTTTTGATGTTTCTGCTTTTCTGTGTGCTTTTGAAGATGATGATCTGACAAAGATAAACTCTTACAGAGAAACATAAAACCCAGAGAAAACATAAATAGGACTGAAAGCATTCATCACTTGCCCTGCTCCTCCTGTTTATCCCATCTTTTCATCTGCTCTTTGATTCTGTGTGCTGCCTCGCTCCTTTCTGTCATTTTGAGGTTTATGTGAGGGCAATTTGAAGTGCAAAGCTCAACTCTGGCCTGGTTTTCTGCAGTTAAGGAGCAGGGCAGTTAGTCATCGTGCCCAGTAAGGTAATGAAATTGGTAAATAATGAAAAGGAATAGATGGGGAAAGGGATGAAAAGTTCAAATGAGATCAAGGCTTGAGAAGAAGGCTGTCTGAGGAGCTTTGAATTAAGAATTTGATGGTGTGAAAGCACATAACATAAAATCCAGAAATATGTTTTGCCTATCGTGCAAACTTTTTAAAGTACTGACATTTTTTTCTCTCAGCTCCTGAAGTGGTAGCTCGTCATCGATACGGTCGACCTGTGGACTGCTGGGCTGTGGGTGTGATCATGTTCATACTGTAAGCTCTGTTCTTTTAACCACGCTAAACACGCAAAGCTGCTTATAAACGTAAAATATGAGACTTTTAATTCATAAATGAGATGTATGTGCATTGTTTTAATGAAATCCCCCCTCTTGTGATTTTCTTCAGCTTGTCCGGAAATCCTCCTTTTTATGATGAAACAGAGGAGGAGAACACAGATCTACATAATCGAATCATCTTCTGTCGGATTGTTGCTGGGGACTTTGAGTTTGATTCTCCCTACTGGGATGACATTTCACCTGCAGGTCTTTTCCTCCACTATTCACACGATGGCACCAAACATTTTTAGCAGGCTTATCCATCTTAAAGCCATACTATGCACCTTTTTCATATTTTAAAATCATTTTCTTGAGCCAGTATGTGCTAAAACGACATTTACAGGGTTAATGAAATATCATTCAGACCCCCACCGCCCTCAGTGGCCAGAATACCACACTTGCAACTTCAGAGTGCCGGTCCAGTCCCTGTTGGACTTAGAAAAATGGAGCTGACATGTCAGTGCTCCAGCATGTTTCCTGCATGTTTTAGATCGTGAACACAGCTGATTTGTTTGATTTAGTGATGAACCGCTCCTGTAGACACTAATGAAGGCTGAGGAGACATTTCAGCAGTTAGATTAAGGTGTTAAGACAAACGCACAGCAAGGAGATAAGTTTCACGTTTGATTTCACTAACGGACACTAGGGGGTGCTAAAAGCAAGAGAACACTACATAGTATCCCTTTAAAACAGCAGTTAGCAACAAAATCTAAAATTGCTTTGACAAAATTAATATTCCTTTGACTCATCACGTTAAAACAGATTGCTAATATCTCGATTTTTTCAATTTTATATGTAACCTGTAACCTGTTTTGTCATCAAAGTTGACCTCTTACCTGTCTGATGCCTTTTCTCTTTCAGCCAAAGAACTCGTGTGTCGACTTATGGAAGTGGACCAGATGTTGAGAATCACAGCTCAAGATGCACTTCGACATGAATGGTAAATATGCGCAAAGTGAAATATAATGAAACATAATTAAATCTTCTATGGAGCTTTTGTTTATTATCATACTGTCTGTCTTCTGCGTCAGGATTGCAGGGAATGGTGCATCAGAGAAAAACTTGAAGGATGGTGTGTGCGCCCAGTTTGAGAAGAACTTTGCCAAGGCCAAATGGCGGGTACGAACTCTTCTTGCACCATAAACGGAGTTGGCAATAAAAATACAGCAAAGAGAGGTCAAATTAAACGGAGCAGGATGAATGCTTGGGGCATGATGTCATTTAAGAACCTTGCACAACTTTGCAGAGGTGTGATTTGAATCAGTGAATAACATGGTGAAATACATAAGAAGATCCAGCGGTGTGAATGCTGAAGACGGAGGAAGGAAGATGGAAGTGCTGATCTAGAGTAACAGTTGTAAACTTCTTCTCTTTTTCCCCATGTGATCCCAGGAGTTGAAGGTATTGTTTGAATGTTATGAGTGAGAGTGAAAGGACAGAGCATGAGAAGAAACTCACACTTAGTCTGGCATGATTCAACTCCACATCTGTTTCAAAGGTGGAATATCCTTTATATTCAAGTGAATAGAGTTCAGATCTGTTAAAGTTAACAAACAACTCAGAATCACTTTTGCTTGAGTCGGTTTTGATGTGTGTCGATCATGTCTAAGCTGCTGAAGTTTCTCTCAATCTCTGCTCCAGTTCATTGTCACTCTGCCTGTCCCAAAAGAGATCCATCCACTCTGCCCTACTTTTCTTCACTGGATCAGATCCAGATGTTCAACGTGGCCTCCTCTGCACCTTTCTTTCTCCTCATCTGCACTAGTTTCTGGAACTAGATTGGTAAAACCCAGGTAACAATTAGTGAGGGGAGCAAAGTTCTTTACAGGAGTAGATAAATTAGTGTAGATAAGGAGAGAGAGACACGGAAAGGAAATAAAGGATGTTGGCCACTGTTGACTGTTGACCTGCAGTGATTTGAACTGTAAGGCCCTCTGGCATTCCTCTTACACAAATCCTGGCTCATTGCCCCCATACTGTTGTTACATCCAGTTTATATGTGTGGAAGCTCTCCAGTGAAGTTATACTGTATTCAACTGCTTTTCATTTTCAGTGAATTCGAGGGAATTCAGCTCCCTGGTTTAGAGACAACAGCTAAGCTCACATATGTTCCCTAACTCCTTCAGTGTTTGTAGATTAAAAGTAATTAGATTACTACATGCTATGACTGAAATGGGACATCTGCATGTAAACGTACACCTTGTGTTTTTACCGTCAACAAACAGTCAAGGAGTTTTGTTGGGGGAATAGTGAGTCTTTGGATTGATTTAAACCGGGGCACAGTATGTCTTAGCCTCTTGGCACTAATGTTCACTCCACAAAAAGGACATCTCAGTGCTTTGTATAATGATGCTAAATCATAGTGCTTCAATGGCATTTGTCTCTGAAGCTTATTGTAAACCTGACTCTCCACAGCCACATCAGCCTTACCTTGTTTTTACTTTATATTTACAGAAAGCCATCCGTGTAACCACCTTCATGCAAAGGCTGAAGAATACGGAGGCACTGACTGACACTTCAGCTGAAGTTCAGGGTGGTGAAGGGGGCACTTCCCAAGCAACAAGCGATGAGGGAGAGAAAGGGACCAGTGATGGAGGGGTCACATCCAGCAGCGTGTCTTTAGAGGTCACTGTTGAAAATACACAAGGTGGTATCGTCAAGGATGAAAGCACCACTAACATAGAAGAAATTTTGGAAGACGTGAATGTGCCTACAGGCCTCTCTGTTGGAACTTCTCCATCAGATGTTCAGAACCCTCTTGGCCAATCAAGTTTGGCACCTAAGCCTGCACAAGAGGAGCTCAACAAGTTTGGTGTAAAGAAGGGAGCGGGGGATGGAACGAGGAAAATTGCTGCCAACTTGGGTCAAAATAAAGTTGTTCCAGAAGCCAAAAAGACTCCTGAGGTGGCCCCTGAACCACCAAAGGTGCTGGAAAGTTCTTTGGCCACAGATGTTGACAAAAAACAAACATCAACCTCTCCTGAGCCCAGAAGCAAGCATAAGATGGCTGCAACACTTCATGGCCCTCCTTCTGCAACATCTGTTTTTGCATCATCCTCACCAGAGAAGCGACCGACCGCTCAAAATGTACAGAAGGATGAAACTGATGGAAGCTGGTGTCAGACACAACTGCCTGAAGCAGTGGCAGAAAGATCAGTAGGAACACCAGTTAGCTCAGCAATGGGAGTGGGAGCTGGAGTGGATGCAGGAGTTAGGTTAAGAGGTGATGTTAGCCCTGTAGGTAGAAGAGATAGGAATGCTAAAAAAACAGACAGATACAGTGCTGAGTTTAGCACAGCCAGGACTGCTGCTGCTGCACCAGGGCATGGTTGTTATACAGCCGGCAGCTCTGCTAGTTTGGGCCGTCATGCCACACCATACAACCCAGAAGCTGTGTCTATGGGGATTGGGATGGCAGGGAGCTACGGGAGTCCATACAGTTCCCTTTACACGAGCGGCGGAGGGGTAGGGATGTATGGGACGGGCCTACACCATGCAGGAGGGGCAAGCAGCGCTACAAGCGATTGGCAAATGGACAGCGTGATTGAGCAGATTGAAAAGCAAATGGTTGCAGTGCTCGAGAAGATCGAGGGAGACATGCCTTCGCTGCTCGAGCAAATAAGTGACTGTCCTACAGAGCCAGCGCGTTCCAGGAGCACGCACGCCTCTCCTGCCACCTCTCGTGCACGTCCAATTCAACACTCCTCAGCCTCGACCACCCCTCCACCACTTCCCACTTCTCCAAGACCCACACTCCCATCTCTCCCTCACCTTGCCATCCCTCCTCCCTCTTATCCACCACCATCTCCACCCACACAGGCCTCACCCCAGACTGTCAGAGAGCGAGAGGACAAGGATGGACAGAGGGCCGCTGCTCATCCAAGCCAATCACCAAAAGCTGGAATGAGCAGGGGGCTTTAAAGATAGCATGCATGATGTTATACACAAATACAAAGCACCTAAAACTCTGGATTTATTATTTATTGAGTGTTGAAAGATTCCATCTTAATGAAAAGTGGAATGTACTTGATAACCAAAACAATGTTATTATGGTTGTAAATGCATATCAAATGACTGTTTATGGTAGCCTCCCTTGACTGAGACAAATGGAGGTTAGGGTACAATATCTCTCCGCCTGACAATGGCGAAGAACATGATCTCCAAACTTTTTAAATTCTTAAATCCAGATTGTGTGCCTCAGTATCAGCCACACAACCATCACAACCCCATTCAAACATGAAGACATTGTATTATACCAGTCTACAAAAGTAAGAAGAGTGTGACAAATTAACAAGCAACTGCAAGTGATAACACCTGATCACAGATAATTATAAACTGTAAATACATATAAAAAAAGTTAGTTTCCTTATGATTACCTTGTTTCCAAGATGTAAACCTCTTCTTGTTCAAATGATCATTTTTAATCAGCTTATCCCATATCCATGTTTTTCATTTCCTTTATTTATGTAGCTCTTCATCATCCTGCAGTTGTCTCAAAATACCTAAAACTCAGCTGATCAAACCGATACACCACCTGATGGGAAGTTGTTTCGTTGCATCAGGTTGATAAACCTGAGTTTTGGGAGGTCCTATTTTGTTTGAAAAATGCGTAAAGCATTTTTAGATGCAAGATTGTGTATAAAGGCTTTGCAATCACACAGAAACTTGTTTGTTTTTAAAGTTCTTCAAAGGAAAGCTCACAAGCTTAGTTTTCACTTTTCTCTAGTTGTCTATGTATATACTTTGGTAATGTCATTTTAAAAAGAAATTTCTATTTGCTCCTTTTTAATTATGTTTAAAAAGTCCCTCTTTGTTCGACTACACTTTTTGATGTACATGCTATTCTGGATTGTTGTGCTACTCTCCTAGACCAAGCACTAGAATTCATCCCCTGTGTAAACTGTAAACTGTGCTCTGTTTGCAAGACTTTCAATAAAAGTAATTAAATTAACCTACTTTGGGAATTTATTTATTTATTTGCTTGCTTACTTAATTACTTACTTGCTTACATACTTACTTATTGGGAGGTTTTGCAGCTAACCTTTGGCAAATCCTGAATTTCTTACCTAGAGTCATTTTCACCAATCACACTACAAGTCCCATGAAGCTTTGCGCCTGGTTTGGATTAGTCCATTATTGTGAATAGGCGGTTGTCCTAAACAGGTTTTAATCAAAAACTTTACGCGTGAATAAACATATTAACTGTGTGAAATGGAATATTTATGTTCCTGTGTATAGTTTAAGGGATTTACATGGCAAATTAACATAATTCGACGGACACATTCATAGTTACTATCTTTCGGTGAACCCTTTGGATTCGAGTATTGGTTCTGCCTGTAACGTGCACATGTTGCTGCTTTGCTTTGCTTTCAACTGAAATAGAGTGAGGGGGAAGCGGTCTGGGAGCAGCCGGGCAGAGAGACGTCCAGTGGAAAAAGCTCACTCAGAGCCCGCCAGCCTGACAGACTTTTCAGTTTGCCGTCAGCGGCTGTGTTGATTTGTCACATTGTTTGTTTGGTTTCTCGCTTAAACAGATTTTTAACATTACAAATCAGGCCGAGTAATATCGGATGTGGTAAGTTCTGCACACTTGTGTAAGCTCTCGTCTCGATCATGTTAGCTCCAGCTAGTTGGCTAATGTTAGCTGGGTTGCTAACATAGCGGCACAAGAAGGGAAAAAGTCGTTGGGTGCCTGGATAGCCGAAGAGCTAACTGTACACAAGCTAACAACTACGCAGTCTTTTGATCTGTGTTATTGATAGACGTTAACGTCAATTGCCATTTGCGAATTGAACCTTTTCATCAACCAGCTCAGCTATCCGTTGCTATCAAGTCACTGTCACGCAACTGTTCACGTTAAATTAGCATTTACACGTTTCATGTGCACGAGACAGTTGTCTTAAATATTATGTGACACATTGTAGCCACAAAGCTATAGTTGCTGCCAACACTGGATGCATTCTATTTTAAGAGCCATACTCTGGCTAACTTGTCCACAGAACACGATATTTCATGGGTTTTATTGAGATTACGTTATGATGGCACGAATCTCGGTGGTAATCACAATAGTGGTTAGTTTAGCGTGTCAGGTTAGGCAGCCTGTTATCCTGACCTTATTGTGCTAAGTGCAACAGAATGGTGGGGTTCTGTTTTTACCCCATGATTTTGTAACTGGGGTATAAAAATTGGGGATCCCCGCGACACGTGTACCCGAGATTATGCGGCCCAGTCTTTTTCTGGGCCTTTGTCATTTGCTGGGCACCCCCTCCCCCAATACTCATCTGCAAGGAATGCTCACCCCTACCCTCAGCCAAAGTGCCCAGACGCTCAGCATCACTCCAGCTTTCAACCAGCGCACCTAATGTTGTAACCGTTTCATTCGTGGCTGCAGCACTGTCAGAGTTAGTAATAATTATTCAACTCTTCAGTAAGAATGATGCATTGTCTATTCTTACTCAAAACTGTTCACGTGTCATATTTGCATAGCAGTTATATTTTAAAATGTTTTATTGTTTATTTTTATTTTTCTACTTATTTTGGCATTCAAGTGTAAGCTCTGTGTGCAGTCTTGGTTCTTAAGTGCGATGACATTACATTGTAGTGTCACAGAAACAAAGATGAGATGTTGCTGGATTTTGTTCCAGTCTTTCGCATTGCCTTAGAGAGGTCTTGCAGTACTTTTTATTACAACTACATTAGATATTCTAGAGTGATTCGTTTTTACAATTATGAACTAGTTCTTGCAATTGTTAGAGGTTCAGTAGTTCATTGTACAGTATTATACAAGGCACGCATGCATCCTCTAGTAGCAGGGGCGGGCGAATGTTGAAAGAACCAATCAAATAAGTGTGACAGAGCCGTGTGTATGGCAAGTCAACGTGTCATATAATAGTCAACCATATTTAACTGTTCGTTTATTGTAGCTGTGGGGCATTGGGATGTCATCAGTCTATCTATAAAGCATGTATTAATAATCCACTTATTTGTAATTTAACTTATTCCTTGTCAAAACAAACTGGGTAGGCCTGTAACAACTCGTTCTATCCACAATCAGCATTTTGGGTGTCTCTGCTTGGACAAATCATTCATCTCACTCATGTGTACGAGGCTGTCCACCGAAATTATCTACCCAGACGTTCTTTGCATCTAGAATATATTGAGTAGGATTTTATTGACTTTAGAAAAACAATTATAGCCCACTGAGTAGATCTTGTGTCAGCATTTAAACAGATATACAAATATACAGTTTATAAATTAAGGCGTCATAAAAGTACTTTTTGATATACTGGAATAGAGAGAGTTTTTACTAAGATTAACTCATTTAAGATTTCTTATAATTCTGTTGTTGGAAGATATGACTTTTGTCTGGAGAAAGCTATTTCCAGATATCTAATATAATGTTGACAATCTTAAAGATTTTTACATCTACATTGACCATATGTATGCTGTATTTATTTTGTGAATAATTGGATTAATGAATAATAGAAATGCATTTGCAATTCTCTACAGTGATATTTTTCATATCTTAAGTTATTGGGTGAAAGTTTTGAGAATGTTGGATTTTGTGCCGTGCTGGTAAAGCCACACATTAATTTTAACACAATAAAAAAAATCCAGTAGGAACTACATTGTTTTCATCTGATTGTGAATTTACTCTAGTGATGTTTCAAATTTGAACATAAAGATGTTAATTGTAGAAATTAGATCTTGTCTGAAACTTAAACCAAGATATACATGTAAGAATTAAAACATGCTAACATCATACAATATCCCCCAGGGATAAGTTTAAAAATGTATATTATTTATTTGGGGAGAAATTACTAAAATGAAACATTTAGGAAAGATGCAACCTCTTAAAATGTGTTGATGTATTGCAGTTGATATATTACCTTCAAAGAAATTTTAATAGTAGAATCATTATTTTAGACATCAGTATTTTGGTTCTGACTAGTCAATCACTGACCAGGAGGAAATAAGTTATTAAAAACAGATTAAGTTCGTTGTTTGATTATATGGTACCACGGCCTGCCATACTCAGCAGTCCTTTCCTGTTGAATATTTTAAACCTGACGTCACAGCCCCCCCGCCCCTTTCTCCTCATCTGCCATTTTGGTTTTGTTCCCGTCTGCAGTCGCAAAGCAGGCAACGCAATTGCATAGGAGAGGCTTTCGGCTTAACGGCATAGTGACTCGACATTATAGTGCCGACCATCCTAATCCCACTTCGCCTTTATTTTCTTGCTACCATTCGTCGAATTTACAATTACCGGGTGTTAGTGACGTTACCACACTGCGGGAGAGGAGCGGGTTCGCTTAGGGAAGGGACCGGGAAGGAATATTGGTAAGAAAACTGAAATCAATGAAGCACGAGTGTTGTAGGTTGTCTTTCTAATTATTTGTATAAATTATTGTGTTTGAACGATAAGGTGAAATGATATTTTCGTGTTCGTCGATCACATCCGTGTTAGAGCTGTGGCAGTTAGCTGTTAAATGAAGCCGTTGCTCCGGTTTGTGAGCAGGTTGTGTAGCCGCAGCTGCTAGCTTGTAAAGTTGTGTTCTGCACTGTAGGCCCAGGCCGAGCCGCTAATGGATGGGCTGGCAGCCTGCTGTTTTCGCCCCTTTAAGTTATTAATGTCGTCTGTCCTCCCACGAAACCACTTGCCTGATTTGAGGCTCCGAGCCTAACCAGCTTTATTTAGGTGTTGTTGACCCACAGCCGTTGTTTTATTTCTTAAAACGTTCAAAGCTTTACCGCTAGCCTATAACGTCTTATAATGAGATTTTGAAAACTACGGATGGCTTTGCTGTATCATGCCGGATGCTTTCATTTTTGTGTTGTAGCGGTTTATTTTCTAGCTAGTTGGAACGATTGGACTCGTGTGATTTGTCGTTAGAAAGTTGGTGAACTATCAAAGCTTCAGGGACAAAGACAAGTCAGCTGCATTTAATGCGGAAATTGTGACTGTCAGCGTTCAGTGTAGGGTCACTGTTCTCCAGAGGCTGCGGCCCTTTTTCCCTTTACTTCTAGTGTGACTGGTTTATCCAGAATCATGTCTTAATCACACAGCGTGTGTGTTTTATATTTATATATATATATATATATACACACACAAGCAAGCAAGCCTGTCCTTTGGACCGATTGTAGTTGCAGCACACTGTGGGACCTGTCTCCACCACTGAATCAGTGTGTTCGTCTCTTTACCGCAATGAACTTTTAATGATTCAGCAGTTTGTATTGAAAGATGCTGGTGGTCTGTAAACAACCATACGGCAAACAATGGAATAACATAAACAACCAGCTCTGTTGCTGCGTGTGAAAAGAACATATAATGCTGCTTTACTCAGACTGGTTCGTTTTTCTAGCAGATTGGCGCTTGGCCTGCAGCCAGCCCAGCTGCTCTCTGGGCTAAATTGCCTCTCGGCTCGGACACACATCACAATAGAACCTTTTAATGATTTTTCCATTTTGTGAAAACGGCTTTTAAATGCAAGGACTTTAGATTTTGACTTTTTTTTTTTAGTTTTTCTTGATTTGTTATGACTGCCAATAATTTGTTGTTTACTGTAAGATTTGAGGCTTGAATCTGATGGGTTTTTGTTGAATCATGTTTGCAAATTCACAGATGTCCAGCTCCCCGCTGTCCAAGAAGCGTCGCTTGTCAGGAACAGAGACGAAGACGGGATCCCACTGCTCCTCCTCTAACTCTGTCAGAACTGATCTGTCACACACACCTGCAAACGTAAGTGCAGATACGCACCTGTTTTATTCTACTGCTTACAAGGAACCGTACAATCTAACTGCTGTCTCTTTACAGGGTATGGCTAAGAATGGCAATGATGCTGAGATCGATGAGGGCCTGTACTCCAGACAGCTGTAAGATGTCTTGCTGAACAAATCTGCATCTGTTTTTTATGTGTTTATTATGATTCTAATGGTTTTTCCTCCTCTTTTCTAGCTATGTGTTGGGCCATGATGCGATGAAGCGCATGCAGAACTCCAATGTCCTTATTTCTGGCATGAGAGGACTTGGGGTTGAAATAGCCAAGAATGTCATTCTGGGTGGAGTCAAAAGTGTTACTGTGCACGACCAGGGCGTCGCAGAATGGAGAGATCTGTCTTCACAGGTATATGGAGAAAATTCAGAAATTCTTTTTATAATTATGTTATTTTGTTAGTCAGACTTAAGTCATTAGTTCGTTTTTAGTCTTAATGTTAAACTTGAATCAGTTTGATGTAATGGCCAAGCTCCCAACTACTGCAGGGCTGTATCTATTATGAGTCATACATGTGTTGTATTGTGGCCTTCCAAATATAAAACAGCAACCCCCACTCTGTCCCAGATTTATTAGTGGATGACCTCTTCCTGGGTGATAATCAGAGGACATGCAAAGCCTCCGATAGGACACTATTGCAGCTGGGGACACTGAATCAGCTCAAAACCTTGAATTCTGGCGTCTGTTAAAGACCAGCCTGTAGAAAGGAGATCTTTCTAGAATGGAGAATGCTCTTTTAAATATTTATCCTTTAGCTTCTGGCAGTGATAGGGTACTTTATGTATTGAAAATCAATTAAATGGGTGTGTGTGTTTTTCTTTTCCTTGGATTTAGTCAATTAGCCTTTCGCTGGCCCCGCCCCCAGAACGGATATTGTCCAATCACACATCATAGCAACCGTTACTATCCGACAACTCCAAACAAAATGATGAAGCTAAGCCTAATTTACTACTAAGCATTAGCCTCGATAGTAGTCGTATCTCCTTCGTTTCCCTTCAGAACCTCATCGAGCTCAACCAGCAACAGCCAAGCATGAGTGCTCCCCCCGCTCACGGCTCGGCAGAGGTCCGCCTCCCAGACTATCCAAGACCCTTTTAGATAAGACACACCGTGCCGGCAAATCAGCGTAATATTACCTCAACTAGTGTTGTCAAAAGAACCAGTACTTCGGTACCGACCCAGTACTACAAAAGTGTAAACGACACGGTACCAAGATTTTGTTGGTACCGGTAGTACCGAGGACCCGCCTAAACCCGGATCCTTGATGCGCATGATTTCTCGCATTTACTGGGCGCGTGCAGTCGCTTCTAAAGCAACGCCGCAGAGTGGCGGCGAGCGGTGGACCAGCAGATGTGGTAAATAAAGTTAATTCACGGAGGAACCCCCCGCCCCGACGGAGACCCCGCTGTCACGGAGAACCCCGCCCCGACGGAGACCCCCCCCCCGCTGTCACGGAGACCGACAGGAGAGACGCTTCGCTCCAGCAGCACCTCCCGTTCTCAAGCTTTCTTGTATTTTTAATTCCAAAACTTGACAGGATGTCCCACAGACCCCTGAATCCCTCTGTCAGCGCTTGTCATCAGGAACGTCCTGACACGACGCTCACCTCCGCTGATCAGTGACGTAGGAGGCGGATTTAATGCGACATGACCGTTCAGACTAGTCTCTTTCAAAAATTCGCATATGTGTCAGAATCAGTACTACATAGAGTGTGGTGTGAATACACAATCGTCTTTATTAACTATTTAAATCTCCTATACGTTTCATTAGTGTAACAAACAAACAAACAGGATGACATAAAGGCGTTGACTGCTCACAGACCTGAGTTTTTCTTTTTTTAATGATTGTAATGTGTATCCAAAAGATGAACAACAATGTATGGCTCAGTCAGTGTTTATGTCCTTAAAATCAGTTTGTCAAAAAAGCTGTTCTAACTAGAGGTTCTTGTCTGGATAACTAGCAGGTTTACAAAAAAATATATGAACAAAAACACATTTTGATTAAATAAAAGTGTATTAAAAACATGTTATGATAGTAGTACAATAGTAATTCAATTAATTTTCTTAGCACTGATTCACAAAAGATATCATCTCAAAGCACTTTAGAGGAAAAATTAATGTTTTTATTGGTAAATTTAGTCTAAATTAAATGTTTGTTTGGTACCGAAATTGGTACCGAGAACCGTGGATTTTCACTGGTACCGGTACCGAATACTGAAATGTTGGTACCGTGACAACACTAACCTCAACCGTGTGTCTTATAAACGCACATTAAGCCTTGGCGCAACAACGGGTGGTGTCATGATCACGTGATGAATTAATGCCGAGCTCCGGCCGGGAACTAAAAATGAAAGTAAACACGGGCATAAAAAGTTACATTTTATAAACGGACTCGGCTGAGATGATCAACTGAGCGATGCACAGCGCCGGGAGCTTTTCTCCGTTAGAGCTGCCTGCAGCTCAGATCATCTGACAGCTCACAGGGACACCGCATCGCCGCCACCGCTCCTCGGATCCACACGTCCCCGGACGCCGGACCTTCTCCCAAACTCCCAACTCCTTGTTCCCTGCTACGCTTCGCTCAGCAGAGCCGACACTAATGTATCCCTCCACTGCATACTAGGGCCGTGCGATTTCACGATATAAGATCGTTAAGAATTTTAATGTAATGACGATCTACCAAAGCTCGGAGATCGTAGAACCGTCTATTTGCATTCTATCACCCGTCTATGCCATTATTTCTGAACGCGGCACACATTTGTTTTGTTTTTTTTCTCAGCCGAGTCACGCCATTTGCTAGTCTGCTTCTGTCGGCACGACAGACACACCGATAAACCAATCATAACTTTAGGCAGCGTGTTGGTTTGTTTAGCTGGGTGCTCGGTAGAGATGAGGAGAATAATCTAATCGATGCATTAAGATGATGACACACAATTATGAATAGTTGAAGAAGCACACCATAATCGATTGTAGCGCTAGCCACTAGCACTAGCCGCTAGCTTGCTCCGTCTCTAAGCGCTAATTACATTCTCACGTGTCTGCTCAATCAGTAAACCTCTGGGTCAATGTTCTGCTCTAAACTTTGCATTTGGCTTCGTGTCTTTTATTATTTGGGGACGTTCGTTCGTATTTTAGCGTGCCTTTTCACCGTGGCTGCCACCGGAGTTTGTTTATCCTGTGAAGAGACGGGCCAAACCCCTCCCTCGTAGGAAACATCTACGGAGAGCAGCAAGTCCAAAAAGGCAATGAGCGTAATCCGCTGGTAGTGAATGCAAACGCAAACACATCATGAATTTAAATAGATTTTTTTTTCTCTGGACAAGAATTATTACTAATATATTTTGAATGATAGGCTATGAGCCACCTCTAAATAGATAAACTATTTTTCATTAATTATAAAAATATAATAAATAAAAGTGCCTGTGGGACATTTGAGACATGCCATTAAACAGAACTTGGTCCATTCTCCAACATTTCTGAACTTATTTGTTCAAACAAATAAATATACTAAGCCCTGGAACTGTGGCATAAATATTTAACTCTAAAAGCTAATATATGAACCCATTATGGATTTTTAAATGGAAGGTATTTTTTTGTTTGATCATGTTTATTGTAATAGAACAAATTAGCTATTTTTCTTACCTAAATTAAAACAAGTGTTCAAACAGTACCCTGTCTGAAATATTCTTTCATATTTTCTGTGAAGGGGTATGCTTTTAAATGTATCTATTTTATTGGTAAATAACTTCCAAAATGTATGAATTGTCGAAATGGAAAAAATCGTGATAAAATCGAGATCGT
This sequence comes from Aphyosemion australe, assembly GCA_006937985.1. Lineage (NCBI taxonomy): Eukaryota > Metazoa > Chordata > Actinopteri > Cyprinodontiformes > Nothobranchiidae > Aphyosemion > Aphyosemion australe. Next base: position 1,599,635 of record SSNS01000131.1, on the reverse strand, counting down.
GATTTTGCAAAAAATAAATCGTGATATTATTTTTTTTCCATATCGCCCACCCCTACTGCATACTGTAACCCTTTTGCCTCAATCTGGATGATATTGAGGAGAAATTGCTCCCAAAAATGTTGCTGACACGCATCTGTCTACTTCTTTCCATCGCGGAAATCTGCGGAGCTGCAGTATTTGATCCACTTATTGTCGGAGTTGGCAACAATAACTAAGGGGGGCGGGGCTCGGGGAAAGGTCAGCTAAGGACCTCTGAATCAGTCATTTTCCAGATTCCAGTTTGTTAAATCTGAAGAAAAGCATTGAGCCTTTTTTCTTCCAATTTTAAGATTTGGTCACTTATTTAATTTCTGTTAAATGATCTCTGTCACTTCCTGTTTGACACACGTTTTTATAGATAAAATGGTAAAAGTCAAGATGGCTCATGATGATGTTGCTGCATTAAAACACTAATGAAATGTCCTTTAAAGTGCAAATCAGTAAACGGTTGAACTGCTGAGACGTTTGTTTGCCAGATTTATTGATGCTTCCTTGCCAGTTTTGTTCTAGTTAAACATTTTAAATGAAATATCTTTTGGGATATTTTGACTGATCCACAATAAAACATGTATTTAGAGATTAGTCGTGAAGCTTCCCACTACTATGACACAATTTGTCTTCAATACTTCTTTAAGCATCTTACAGAGAAACACAGTTGCTATCTAGCACCATTTTTAGTGGAGTGCATGTTCACTGTGGTTGTTCAAAAACAGCTTTATTGTTAGTCCAACATGTCTGAGCAGGTTTGGGTTAAAGGCTGATGGGGAGGAGTGTTAGAGGCAATAATTCAGACTTCTCATTTTATCTTGTTCACATAAATGGTGCTGTTAGTGTTTTTGTCCCTTCTTTCTGACCTCTTGTATTTGATCTGTGTGTGGTTAGTTTTACATTCGGGAGAAGGATCTGGGGCAGAACAGAGCAGAAGTGAGTCAGCCCCACTTGGCTGAACTCAACAACTACGTTCCTGTGACTGCGTACACCGGAGAGCTCACTGAAGACTACCTTACCAAGTTCCAGGTACACCTGCAATAAAATGTAAAACTTTCATTTTCTGGGTAAGAAAAGAGCATTTATTTAAATGTTTGTTTTTTTTCCACCAAGGTGGTGGTGCTGACCAACTCAACTCTAGATGAACAGAAGCATTTGGGGGAGTTTTGTCACACCAAAGGAGTCAAGCTGATTATTGCAGACACACGCGGCCTGTTTGGGTAAAAGTCTCTCTCTTGTTTTTATGTTTTATGTTGACTTCAGTATAAAACCAGTTGTTAGACATTTTTGTGCTTGTTTCTTTTTGTAGACAACTTTTCTGTGACTTTGGGGAGGAGATGGTCGTTTATGACACAAATGGAGAGCAGCCACTGAGTGCTATGATCTCCATGATCACCAAGGTTAGCTTATTCGTTTCAAATGTTTGTCACATAAAAGACGACTGACTTTAACAGAAATGTTACCGATCTGTCTCTTTAGGACGGTGCCGGTGTTGTGACTTGTCTGGATGAGGCTCGTCACGGGTTTGAGAGTGGAGACCATGTCACCTTCACCGAGGTGCAGGGTATGACGGAGCTCAACGGGTGTCAGCCAGTGGAAATCAAAGTTCTGGGTCCATACACCTTCAGCATCTGTGACACAACAGGCTTTTCAGACTACGTAAGAGGAGGGATCGTCTCTCAAGTTAAGATGGCAAAGAAGATCAGTTTTGTAAGTGGTTAGAGCTTATTAGAGGTTATTTCTAATGTTACAACTAATCAGCACCTCTGACATCACCAGTAACTTCACAACCATGTTCACTTTTCCTTTACAGAAATCATTCTGCTCCTCCATGGCCGAGCCAGAGTTCATGGTGACAGATTTTGCAAAGTTTGACCACCCAGGGCAGCTTCATATAGGCTTCCAGGCGATCCATGCCTTCCAGAAGAAACACAACCGCCTTCCTGCACCTTGGAGCCAGGTATCTGTCCGACCGCAAATTTAGAGGTTCAGTTTCTTGAATAATTACAGACAAAATCTAACTTATGTGTTTTATTGACTGGCACCACTCGAGCTATCCTGGAAGCCTTTGTAACGGCTGTGATAACACAGCAGGATGCACGGGCAGTGCCGTGTGTATTTAATTTAGTGGGATTTGTAAAATGCTGAGCTTTGTGTTTTCCAGGCTGATGGTGAAGAGTTACTGACTTTGGCCAAGGAGGTGAACTCTGCTCAGACGGGCTCTGCCAAAGTGGAGCAGCTGAACGAAGCGCTCATCAAGAAGATAGCTTATATCGCCGCCGGGGATCTTTCTCCTGTCAATGCCTTCATCGGGGGTGTGGCTGCACAAGAAGTGATGAAGGTTGGTGGGAAGCCCATAAATAAATAGCTTCAGAAGAAAATTCTGAAACGGTTTTAACCAGACTTTAATGTTTAAAGTGATCAGTACAAATAAGTTTGTTGAATATTTTACATTCTGTGTCCTGTCAGGCCTCTACGGGGAAATTTATGCCCGTGATGCAGTGGCTGTACTTTGATGCTCTGGAGTGTCTGTCTGAAGGAGACGACGGCGTGCTCACAGAGGAAGAGTGCTCACCTGTCAGTGTTCAGAGAACATTAAAGATGACAGAACCGCATGACTGCTGAGGAAAACCTCGATGTTAACCTTTTTTATTTTTACCACTCTGCTTTTCTAGAGGAACTGTCGCTATGACGGGCAGATCGCCGTGTTTGGCACAAAGCTGCAGGAAATGCTCGCCAACCAGCGCTACTTCCTGGTGAGTCAGAACAGAGACGTAAACACGAGGTGTTTTAAAAAATGCCTGGAAAATGTGACTTTTCATGGCTATGAAAGTACACAATCTAATCCTAATTATTATATTTTTTGATTTGACACGGGTTAAAACCAGGCTGCTGTTAGTTACTGTGAAAAATCTATGTAGAGAAGACTGAAACAGCAGCATCACCAGAGTGTTATGTGGAGAAACGGCTCTTGTAGCGTGACTTGCTGCGTCTGTCTGAAATCCTTCCAGGTGGGAGCTGGTGCCATCGGCTGTGAGCTGCTGAAAAACTTTGCCATGATTGGACTGGCAAGTGGGAACGGCGAGGTCATTGTGACCGACATGGACACCATAGAGAAATCCAATCTCAACAGACAGTTCCTCTTCAGACCCTCGGATGTTACGGTCAGTATCACCGACCGACCGTTCAGTAGATCAGATGTAAAATACAAACATGTGGCAGTCGTTTATTCACTGTTTCTGGATGTTTGTTTTAGTATTATTCATCACCAAACGGGTGCTAACCATCGTTTAAGTTCAAACATCAGAGACAAACAGCTGGGTTGAAACTCTGACATCCAGATTGCTGTCACAGATTACAAACTACTAGTACTACAACTACACACACAGTAGTCACACTAAATCAGCAGCTAAAGATATAATAAATGGGCTGAACAGCACATCCTAAATGTTTTGATGAAGCACACAGAAACTGACATCTGGGGCTGTAGACGTGGTCGTTTGAGGAAACCCAGCGATGTCCAGTAGCGCAGGACCTGGACCTGTCTGTCTGTAGGAGTCTGTCTTCATAAAAGCAGCGGTTCTGTTAGGAACAGAAACTGAACTGAGTGCTGAAAAATGGCAGCAGGTGTTCTGCACTGATAAGTCAACTTCTGAAATATCTGGCTGCAGTAGACGTGGGTTTGTCTGGAGGATTGTTGAGACATTTCTGCAGCTAACAGTAAATCCTGGTGTTACTTCTGTGTTTGCAGCTTTAGTTCTGTAAAAAGTGTCACTGGTGAATAGAAATGAATACTCATCAATCATGCATCACTAGCAGGGAGGTGTCTTGTTGCCTTTAACGTCTCTTTTGTATATATAAATGTTAAATTATTAAAATAACATTCTAAAAGTTCATAGAAAACATGGCTGCATGAACGGATCCGTTCATAGTTTTTATGTATTTCAACAGAAAATGAAGAGTGACACGGCTGCTGCAGCGGTGAAGAAGATGAACCCCTCCATCAACATCACGGGTCATCAGAACCGAGTCGGCCCTGACACGGAGAAGGTCTACGACGATGACTTCTTTGAGAGCCTCGATGGCGTCGCCAATGCACTAGACAATGTTGATGCACGTAAGATGATATTTAAATTGTTGTGTGCAGACGCTGCTAAAGGAATCCAGTTTGGCTTTAAACCGCTTTTTGTGTTTCACACATCCATTGCTTTGCTTGTATTCCTTACACTAAGGCATGTACATGGATCGGAGGTGTGTGTACTACCGTAAACCCCTGCTGGAGTCCGGCACTTTGGGTACCAAAGGCAACGTCCAGGTCGTCATCCCCTTCCTCACAGAGTCCTACAGCTCCAGCCAAGACCCACCTGAGAAGTCCATCCCCATCTGTACTTTGAAAAACTTCCCTAATGCCATCGAGCACACACTGCAGGTCAGCAGGAGCTCATTGATACAAACTCAGATGTGAGTGGCCTTGGTGGCTGATCTTTGTTTCTTCTCTGTTCAGTGGGCCCGGGATGAGTTTGAGGGACTTTTCAAACAGTCTCCAGAAAACGCTATGCAGTATCTCACGTAAGTTACTTCACTTGTGATCATTTTTGGTGGATAATTAAACTGTTTGTCTGACTTTGAGTGTCTTTGGAGTGTGTGGTCAGTGCATTAACTAACATGTCTGCTAAAACGATTTTACTTTTGTTAAATAGTCATGAGAAAACACGATGTAACCGCTGTGATGTTTGTAAACCTTGCAGAGATCCTAAGTTCATGGAGCGCACGCTGAAGCTCCCTGGAGCTCAGCCTGTGGAGGTGCTGGAGGCCGTATACAAGACCCTGGTCACAGACTGCCCCCACAGCTGGGCTGACTGCGTCGCCTGGGCTCGCAACCACTGGCAGTGCCAATACAGCAACAACATCCGTCAGTTACTGCACAATTTCCCCCAACAGCAGGTAAACGTTTACTTTTTATGTAGCCTGAGAAAAGTTGGATTAGAAGTTTGAGTCCAGATTCTCCCTGTCCTCTACACTCTAATACACCAATCTCTCTTCACCTACACTTATAAACCATTTTTAACACATCAGCTGCTTTTTTTAAGTTAATTCATCAGGTTTTTTTGTACACTTCTGAGAATGTTGTCTTAACAGCTGTAATCTCTTCCAGCTCACGAGCTCAGGTGCCCCCTTCTGGTCCGGCCCAAAGAGATGTCCTCACCCCTTAGAATTCAGCACTAGCAACGTAAGTGTGTGTTTTCTAGTGATCTCCAGTAGTCATCGTAACTCTGCAGCATCTCTGCTCCTGACTCGTGTCGTCACACTCAAGTATTCATGGTGTTGGGTCTTAGGAGCTTCACATGGATTACGTCGTGGCGGGAGCTAACCTGTTTGCTCAGACGTACGGCCTGCCGGGCAGCACCGACCGCGCCGGAGTGGTCAAGATCTTGCAGGATGTCAAGGTGCCGGTCTTTTCCCCTCGCTCAGGCGTAAAAATCCACGTGTCTGATCAGGAGCTGCAAAACAGTAATTCCTCTGTTGGTAAGACCAGTGTGGAAACGTTTAAAGTCACGTAATACATCAGTCATCTGGAAGTGACGTAACCATCAATCTCTCGATGTACAGATGACTCCAAACTGGAAGAACTGAAGACCCAGTTGCCTTCGCCTGAGGCTTTCCAGTTCAAACTCAACGCCATTGACTTTGAAAAGGTACGCCATGTTTCTCTTTGCTTTGGGCTCAGAGTGTAATCGTATACTGTACATTGAGTTTCCTTCTAAACGAGTTTACATTTAAATGTGCTCCGTACACAGAGTGCTGTAGCAGTTATGCAAATGTTAATTTTGACTCTTATTAGCCATTTTCAAACATTTGCATCCCTTAGCTGTCACAGTTAGGTAAACAAATCCTGACTTAACCCATGTCTTGAATTCTTTATTTTAAACCAGATTCATTTAAAATATTAGGATTAAATCTGAAGGATTCCTCAGACATTCCAGATGGAAATAAAAACTATTGACAGTAGATAATGGCTCCCTGAGTGAACAGAGCAAATGGCATCACCCCCAGCTTCATCTCAGACGTGTGTGTGTATTACCATGAGTTTGTTTTTAACAGGACGACGATACAAACTTCCACATGGACTTCATCGTAGCTGCCTCTAACCTGAGGGCAGAGAACTACGACATTCCACCTGCCGACAGACACAAGGTGAGTAACGGCTGATGCAGATTAAACTTCACTCGCCCTATGAATGATCTTCTCATCCTTGTTCTTCTCTGTTCTGTTGCATCCAGAGCAAACTGATTGCTGGCAAAATCATTCCTGCTATTGCCACCACCACAGCCGCGGTGGTCGGCCTGGTGTGCTTGGAGCTCATCAAGATCGTCCAAGGTCACAAGAAGCTGGAGTCGTACAAAAACGGCTTCATGAACCTGGCGCTGCCTTTCTTCGGCTTCTCGGAGCCCATTGCTGCTCCCAAACACAAGGTGAGTGCACCTGCTCTTCTTTGTTTTAAGATGTAGGGAAGTTAGGACTCCGGTGATGATCCAGCCATGCTAATACTGATGCACCAGGCAGGTGCACGGCATCTGTCTGGGTGTACGTGAGTGCAACTCACCTTCTCACGCTGATGGTGTCAGTGTGTGCTGAGGAGAAACAGAACTACTGATTAACTTAACAAGCCTGCTCTTCATTTGTTGCAGAAATGATCTAGATATTTATGTGTTGAATGCTATAGCAGCTCCTGATAACCTGTGTCTTTTCTCCAGTACTATGAGATTGACTGGACGCTCTGGGATCGCTTTGAGGTCACAGGGCTGCAGCCCAACGGGGAAGAAATGACACTCCGACAGTTTTTGGACTACTTTAAAGTATGTTCTTAGTTTTTCATGTTTTTATTGTGATTTTTTATGCATTTAATGGATCGTCCTTTCATATTTTCCAGAATGAGCATAAGTTGGAGATCACCATGCTTTCTCAGGGAGTGTCCATGCTCTACTCATTTTTCATGCCTGCTGCCAAACTTAAAGAGAGACTGGACCTACCGTGAGTTCACCTGCATGTCTCCTGCTCATGGTGCAGAAGTTTACTCGTGATTTTAAACTACGGTCTGTCGTGTTTTATTTATTTTGCAGGATGACTGAGATTGTGACAAAGGTGTCCAAAAAGAAGCTGGGCAAACATGTGAAGGCCCTGGTGTTTGAGCTTTGCTGTAACGACTTGTCAGATGAAGATGTGGAAGTGCCCTATGTCAGATACACCATCCGCTGAGCCAGCCACAGCTGGGGGATGGGGGGGGGGGATGCAGGAGGAGAGGGGTTCTAAGTGGGTGGTTGGGCTCTACTGGATCAATCGGTTTAATTTCTAGGCTTGTGGGTTTTTTGTAAACCTGTGCCTGACTGTACATAGCCCCAGCAAGTCGACTAAAGAATACCTGTATGCGTGTTCGGGATCCAGTTGCTGCTTGGTTATGGGAACATGGGTGTTGGAGGAAAGGAGCACGTATGCTGGAAATGAATTTCAGTAGTAGAACCTCTAGCCATAAAAGAGCCTTAGTGGTGTCTCAGTATTCCAGAGCCCAGCTGGAGTCCCCGTGTATCTAAACATCCTCACAGTTAAACCAGTAGGTATTGGGTTTTTCTCTATTCCACCTCCCTTTCCTCGCTCTTTCCTCCTTCCACCCATGTCTCATCAACCTGGTTCCCCAAGAATGTTGAATTTGTGTTCTTTCAGCTTGTTTGTTTTTTCAAAGACGCACCTCCTAAATAAAACCAAGCTAGCCCAAAAGCCGTGTCTGACTGGAAATCCTCACAGAAGCCCTGCCGCCTCCTACACCCTCACCACTGCTTTCTGTGGCTTCAGACGGGTTCTTGCACATGACATCAGTTTTTCTTTACTTTCTATTTTATGATTTGTTATATTCTATTTTATTTTGGGGGGGGAGGGGGGAGCAAACCGTTTCGGCACACCCGCTAGATCATAAATCGTCTTTCTACGTTTAATTTCCAACAACAGTGTAAGAGCAAGCCAATGCCATGTACCTTGAAATGGGAGCACTTAGTGTGATAGTGAATAAACATGTAAAAGATGAACGTGTGATTGTTTTCTTATCACAATGTGATCAGATGCATTTGTGGAAACATGGTGCAACATTTTCATGAGTTTTCCTGTGACCTTTATTGCAAAACTCATCCAGGAAGCACGGCTTCTATCGGCTAAACACCAGCCTCGCTTCACAGTGGAAAATCCCTCCACAGGCTGCATTTAATACAAATAATTAAAAATATAATTTAGCAAATTTGGCTTTTTTAAAAAAATAAAAAGTCAATTGGGTAAAGTAGATTTAATCTCACTTTTTTTGTCTGTCAAACCTAATTAGTTTATAAATGTAATCTTAATCTGTAAATTTAAGCCTAATTGCTAATTTCTGTGAGAAGTTTCGCAAATAAAAGTTGAGCGCTCCTCCCTGAGAAGAGCGGATACGTGATTATGTACAACCGTAAAGGATGTGGTCTGCTGCGAGATGAGGAAGAGAGTGAGGAGGAAGGAGTTCTCTGAACTTTAAATAAGCTGAATGCACACAGCTCTCTCCCCGGCTGCACCGATAACCCATCGCCAGCTCGAGTTGGGATCATTTCTCTTGAGGATGTGTCTTCATTTCTGTTTGGTTGTGAAGATGCTTTGAAAAGATGGAAGTGGAGGAACCTGCTGAAACGAGGAATTCTTGGTATGATGGCTTCTGCATTTGTTGTGCTGCTTTAGTTCAACAGTTTCCTGTCAGTAGAGTCTGACATCAAAATGACTAGTTCACTACTATTCTCACAAATGGAAATCTCAAGTTTTGAAACTGGTTTTGCACATCTTCACAAAAAGCTGCAAATCAGGAGCTTTCATTTCTACCAACATGCATATTTGTAAATAAGTAATTTCATTCGTGACCTTTTCAGGTCACTTGTGTCAGGAGATACGTACTCCATTCCTTGTGACCATGCTGGGGTGAGCTACTAGATCTTTTTTTTGTATTTTAATCCTCTTAAAGTGCAGGAAACAACTTTAACATCATATTTTTACTTTTAGAAGAAAAGAAAACAAGATCCAGCTCCAGAGACTAACAGAATATCAGAGGTGAGTAATAATCTGAAATGCACTGAGCTGCAGCCTCTGCTTTTCTCGGTAACTAGCGGAAGTTAGTCAGCCTAACCTTACCTTTGTGACCACAGTGCTGAGTGCAGAACTGACTAAAAAGATGAACATCATGTTCAGCACAACCTCACTCATCACACCAACCTTTACTTCTCTACTTTTGGAGGGTAGTTGTGATTTTTTCTGCATGTGAGAGGCGTTTTTGTTGCTCTGTTGCCTCATTAATACACAGCAGATGTGGTTAGTGGAGGTAAAAACAAGCAGACATCTTGTATTTAGCTGGTTTCAGCCTTCTTCCTCTTTGAAAGACTTGCACAGGAAATGAGAAATCTGCACCATGCATCATCTCTCACCCCCTCTACGTTTCTCTTTTTGCATTTTCCTGAAATCTGCCATGTCAAGCTCAGTTTTAGTTTTTTCTGCCCATCAGGATGAAAAGGAAGAGGAGGAGGGGGACGTTGCATCAGACCACATGAAGGATTCCGAGGTTACTGACCTAGCTTTTTCTCCCTGATGAGCTTGTAGAAGGTTAAGTGTTTAAACGTGTTTTGGCGTTTCCTGTTGCAGGAGCCCAGTAATAAACGAGTCAAACCTGTGGTGAAGTCTCACAGCCTAACAGGTGTTCTAACCCCTGGGAAGACCCCCGCTCTGAAACGCATCAGCCAGTCCATTTCGGTAATAAAACAACATGTATGATCATTTAGTTACACGTAAAGCTCCCAGATGATATGCCATTCTTTCTGTTTTCACAGCGGTCTATCAGCTTTCGCACTGATGCTCGACCTTTGCCCCCGGCTGCCCTGCGTACCCGCACCAAGGCCTCCTCGTTTCCACGTCGGCGCAACAGCCAGTGTTGGAGTGACACGGTGGAGAGCCACGACCTCACAGCCAAGGAGATCAAACGTCAAGAGGTGTGATGGGACGGTGGACTTTAAATCAGCAGCAGAAGACAAACAAAAGTTTTTTAGAAAATACATTTTCCTTTTAAGGGGGGTTGTGGTTGAACTGTGAGTGAGATGATGTGTGTTTCTCTGAAGCTGCTCTGCATGGGCATTATGAAAGAGGATGTGAGCTGGCACTAGAGGCTCAACTTCCTTTATTGAATAATCAGCTGTGAGCGCTTCTGCAGTCCTGCTGTGCAGTTTGCATCTCACCACAGCTGTGTGGGAATCAGCTTTACTTTCATTAGCATAACCGATTTTTCTAACTTTGTCTGCAGGTGATCTACGAGCTGACTCAGGGAGAGAGGCAGCTTATAGAAGACCTGAGCTTGGTCAAGAAGGTGCTTGTTTAAAATCCACTTACATGGAATCATTTAGTGTGTGCAGCTGTTTAAATCACTTCTCCTTTTTTAGGTGTACTACGAGCCCATGCTGAAGCTGGATATAATGACAGAGAGCGAGCTCGGACACATCTTTGGTACTTTGGACTCCCTCATTCCCCTGCATGAAGGTGAATTGTGTGAACTCTGCATGTTGCTTCTCCTTATCTCAGCTTCTAATCATGTTTCAGTACACCTCCTCATTTCCTGATTGTGCTCATGCTATAAGTGGCGCCGCATGACGATTAAATGTTATCTTCAGTTTCAATGAAATCATGTTTGTGCATCTTTCAGAATAAAGCTGAACCACTTATTTCCGTACAAACTGGAGTTAAATATGTTTGTTTATTAATATAATCATTCATTTTTGATTAAATTAAGTCCAGAATGATATTTTTTGTGCTTTCTCTATCTCTACCAGATCTCTTAAAGCGTCTCGAACGTCTCAGAGGATCAGAGAAGACGGTTGGAGAGGTGGGGCCTACTCTGCTGAACTGGGTGAGTATCTTCATAGAAACCAGCGTTTAAAGTGTTCTTTTTTGCATCACTCTCATCCTCTCCCCCCATCAGTTCCCCTGCCTGGAAGCCTACGTCACATACTGCTGCAACCAGGTGGTGGCCAAAGCCCTGCTGGACCAGAAGAAGCACGAGAAACGAGTGGAGCACTTCCTGCGTCTGTGTCAGGAGTCGTCATTTAGCAGGAAATTGGACTTGTGGAACTTTCTGGACCTCCCTCGGAGTCGTCTAGTCAAATACCCGCTGTTGTTGAAGGAGATACAGAAGTGCACGCCTCCGGACCACCCGGATGAGGACACATTACCTGATGCTGTGAGTCCATTTGATCTTTCGGATCAGGAAAATTTCAGATAACTGTTCAATCTAAGAGACTACTATGTGGACTTTCAGACTTTGGACTCAGACTCTGATGTGTCATGTTGCAAAGGCTGTGAGAACTTTCATAATTCACTCATTATTTATTAGTATGTGAATTACAGCTGCAAAACTCTGCAAGTTTACACATTTTTTATACTGTTACGACCCATCTGGTGGGACCGCAACATAAAATGGAGACTGAACACACGTTTATAATTAAAAAGAAACAAAACAGCCATTTAAAGGTAATGCATACGGTGTTTCTGAATTTCAGGAAAGAATCGCCCTCTCCACGTTTTGTAAAATGTGCAACACTGGAAAGTTAGAATATAGGCGTAGATAACTTCTTCGAGCAGTGATCTGAAATGCATTACTCCAAATAGCATGCCGAACTTTAGCTTACCTGTCGAGCAGAAAACCGGTGACAGCAGCGTCTTTGGGGAGCCCAACCATCTCTTTCAGCGCACACCATTGTGCGTATGCACAGGAGGTGAAAACTAACCCAGGGGCGAGCATGTACAACGGCCTTGCGTTAGCTTCACCAGAGTGATTGACAGTTATGCGGACCAATGGTTCAGATGATCCACCTGGAAGTAAAGAACATCTGCAATACCTTTAAAAGGCCTCACTAAACAGCAAAAATGTGTTCATTATCCATGTTTTATCATGCAGTTCCACAAGCTGGGTTGTAACATAAATGGGGGCTTGTCCGGGATACAGAAAACAATTGTATGAGACCAAACTCGGATTTCTTGTATTGTTTAGTAAAACATGTCCGCGTCTGCAGATTTTTTAGCTTATTTTCAACTAAACACCATCATAGAATTGTACAGTTCACATAATAACTATTCTCCCCTTCAAAATAAAAGCCAATATTACATTCTAATTTTCAAAACACGTCAATGTCAATAAATAAGAAATTACTAATAATTAAATGCTCTAATATAATGCTTAAAATATATAAATTTTACAATAATAGTCTTGTGTCTTCAGTTGGAGATGATCCAGAGCATTGTGACCGAGGTGAACAATAAGACGGGGGAGGCAGAGTGCCAGTTCTACAGGCGGGGTCTCGTCTACCTCGAGGAGAGTCAGAGACTATCAGAGATTCAACAGTCTCGCTTCCTCTACTGCCACGGAGAGCTCAAGAACAATAAGGGCCAGGTGTGTTTTAGTCATTCAGTGTGAAGAAGAACTTAGAGACTTTAAGACTTTTTTTGTTGTCATTTCATTTTGTATCATGTGTGTTTTATGTCAGCGGCTGCATGTGTTCCTGTTTGAGCTGGCTCTGGTGCTGAGCAGACCGGGGGAGGACAGAGAGGGAGGGCAGAAGTTCCACGTGTACCGCCAGCCTCTGCCCAACGCTTTAATAAACCTGGAGGAGATCCCAGATGGTGAAGCAGCAGGAGGAGGAACCTTCAGAGGAGCATTCACTGGGGGCAATGATAAAGGTAACACACAGTTTAGTTCATTTTAGAGAGCAGTACTATTTTTGTTCAAATATTATGAAATTCATTACTTTTATTTTATATTACAAAATAAAAATAAATAAATTTGCACACATTTTAAATATTTCATCAGAAATGAAAGTTGCTTTCAGTAATGACTTAAATTTCTGATTAAATAATCGGCTATTTTGGTCTAAATTAAAATTAAATAAGAGCGGCATAGCATTCTGCTGCATTAGCAGAATTCTATGCCGCTCTTATTTAATTTGTTGAACTGAAACCTAGTACTCTTGCTTTTCACTCAATTTTTCTTCCTTCCCCCTTTTGGTCTTCCTGCAGTGAAGAATTGTTTCCGTGTGAGCAGCAGGGGGCGCTCTAAAGTCAACCCTTACTGCCTGCAGGCCAACGACTCCTTCAGCAAGCAGCAGTGGATCACCAGCCTGCGCCAGGCCATCGTTCAGTCCCGGGACAGGTCGGCCCAGACCAGCCAGTCGCAGCACTCCCTGCACCCTGATCCCGCCCTGTGTCACATAGCTGAGCTCAGCCTCAGCTCGGACACAGACATGACAGACCTCACCAGTCGCTGACTGATCAACGGGAAGAATCATGGAACTATTTGGAGTTTAACTGAGAGACACAAAGAATTTCATTCATTTTTTCACTTCACTTCTTACTTTTTTGTGAATGTATCATGATGGCTGGAAATCAGTATTAATGTGAACTGAATGCATTTTTTTGTTTATGTATTTTAATAAACTGACAAGTCAAAGCGTTTGTTGAGGTGCTCATGGGAAGTTACACAATGACACGTCCGTGTTGGGCCAACGCAGATCCACAGAAAAAAGATTAGAGCTGATTATCCTCCTCCATCCCTCCCTCTTGTGTTTCTCACTCTCCCTGTCTCCCTCTCGCTGACACTAGTGACAGGACAGAGGAGAGAGGTAGACTTTCAGTTCTAGCCCACAAACACAGTGAAACCGTAGACGTTCCCTTATGCATTTTTAACAGCTCAGCAGATGATGGGAACAGTTTGGTTCGGACACTTCGTCCACAGATAGAGGAGTGATCGGGTGAGTCCAAAGCGCTCTGTGTTTTTGTTCAAAGGCAGATGTTGATGATGTTTGTCAGGAATCGTTTCTAAAATAACTTTGCGAGAGGTTTACCTGAACGAAACAGGAAGTGTTTGGCATTAGGGGGTGGTTAAATGGATCCGTGGTGTTTTCTAGAATCAGGATTACATAACTGAGTCTTACATGGAAGTTTAATCCTAGTTTGTGAATCTTGGTGTAAAAACCTAAAAATGTTTGATTTTTTGAGGTCTCTGCAGCACCTTGATTTTTTTAAAACAGCATTTTTACGCCTGAGAACAGTGATGAAGAGCAAATCAACTAATCAAGAAGAAGATTGAGCAAAGCAAAGGCTCACATGATGTTCTCTCCTTGCAGCTGAGTGTCTTTCACCTGGAAGGATATGAGAAGCATTCCTTCATTACCTGAAAAGGGAAACTGTTTATTTCCAGCTTATGCAACGCCACTGCATCCTGCTCACCTTTCACCTCACATGTGAACACAGCAGGAGACCGCTCAGCTGATGTAAGATCCAAACCAGGAGGCTTTTATTTAAATCAAAACAATCATTTGTCTCATGATTACGTCTGATGTCATCTGCAGACAGAGGTTAATAGCAGGATGCCTGGGTCCAGCGGGGTCAACGTAGAAGGCTCTTGTGAGGCATTGTGTCGAACCCTGGTGTCTCAGAACGGCCTGCAGAGAGAAACGGCCGACATCTCCCAGTCCGTGCTCTACACCTCGCTGATGGGGCTGCTTCTGGTCGCTGACAATGAGGTGTGGAACGATAAACCTCAGGTTTTTTACGCCCGTGATCTTTAACATGCGGGTTTAATCAGATGTAGATGAGAGAAACGTAAACACTAATGAACCATGTGTGTGTGTTAATGCACGTGGTCACCCACCTGTCTGCACGCCCCTGTGGCCTCTAATAGGATGAATGCTTCAGACTGACCTTGTTTTAGCCTCTCCTGTTATGCTAACGAGATAAGGAGGCTAAATCTGTCCCTGCTAAAGTTAAACACATGTTAACATATCAGGGAGGGGGGTTAGGTAGAAGGTCACATCCAGGGGTCAGACAGTAGGACACAAGTCTAGCTCTCATACAGAAACATGTTTCTGTTTTATTTTGACAGAAAGACAGTCTTGTCTTAGGAAGTGGGAGAGTCGGCCTCAGAAACATAGGAAACACGGTAATGTCAGACGGAGCTTTAGAGAGATTTGTCTTTAAAATCATTTTTGCATGAATCTCATTTTCCTTTCTTGTCCTGGGTCAGTGTTTCTTAAATGCTGTGCTCCAGTGTTTGTCCCACACACACGTCCTGAGAAACTATTGCCTCCTTAAGTCGTACAAACACGAGAAGTTCTCCAAAGAGGCGAAGCTCATGGACGGTATGTTTGCCTTTATTCGCTTTTAAGACCTTTAATTCCTCATGTTAACTTTGTATTTTATTCCTTTCATGTTAGCTTTCTCTCAGGTGCTCTCAGGCCTTTGGGACGTGACGGAAGGAGACAAAGTCGTGAACCCTCGTCAGTTTTACAGTATTTTTAAAGAAACAGTGCCTTACTTCAGCGGTTACAGGTGAGAGCAGGTTTTATTTTGATCTCTTCTGCAAGTTTACATCAGATTTCTATAAAATGTATAACTCAGCACATCATGTAGCCATCCAGTCTCCTCTTTAATCCAGTCAACAGGATGCTCAGGAGTTCCTCAGGTTCCTACTGGACAAGCTCCACACCGAAATAAACCGCAGGCCCAATGTTAAAAGAACAGGGAAGGAGCCCGAGCAGAAATATGCCAGATTTAGGTGAGCGTGAATATATATTTGTGCAATTTTTGGCTCCTCTATGTGAAGAGATTTTGGACTCTCGTATTTCTGATGTCAGGATTTCTGAAGAAGCTGCTGCAACCTGGAAGAAGCACCTGGAAAGAGACGACAGTGTTATAGTAGGTGAGTATGGTGATTCTGTCATTAGTTCTGATCAGTTTCACAGAATTAAACCAAAATAAATCCCCTCCCTGTCCTTTGACAGAGCTGTTCTCAGGTCAGCTGAGGAGCTCGCTCCATTGCTCGGTTTGCTCCCACTACTCCAACACGTTCGATGTGTTTTGTGATCTGTCGCTGCCCATTCCCAAAAGGAGTTCTGGAGGGGAGGTCACGCTACGGGAGTGCCTGGATCTCTTCTCTCAGGAGGAAAAACTAGACAAGGAGAACTCACCTGTGAGTCTGATGCTTTTTGCTTTAAGTTTGGTGACACAGATAGTCTAGACAGAGTTAGAGTCTGAGTTTAATTGTAGAGTGTAACAAAAAGCTTTAAATGTTCTCCGCTGCGTTTGTTTCCATGCTCGCCAGATGTGTGAGAGGTGTAACAGGCGTACAGAGTGCACCAAGCGCCTGTCAATCCAGAGATTTCCTCGGGTTATAGCAATCCGTATCCTTGGAAACCAAGCTCACTGCAACAATAATGAAAACAGAAAAGTGATGTTTGTGTGCAGATGAGATGCTTTTACTTAACAGACTCAAACAGATCTGAATCGGTTTACAACGTCCAGGTGGTCCATCAGTAAAAGCACGGTGTACGTGTCGTTTCCACTCGTGAACCTGGACCTCGGGCCCTACGGACCTGTCGACTGTGGTAACACGACTTATTTCAGTTTTTCTTTGTGCATGTCTGATTTATTAAGTCAAATTGCTTGCAGCACAACCCATTTTTAACAGAAACTATGGAATGAAAATTATTAAAAATGTGCACCATAGTCCTAACGTTTAGCAAACAGCTAAAATAACAGAACTTACATCAGCATCAGAACATTTCTAGAGTGTACTGCTGAATAAAGCCTCTGCCTCCATGTGTGTCTCCACAGGCTCAGTTCTGTATAATCTATATGCTATCTGTAACCATGCTGGGACCGTGAACATGGGCCATTACACAGCCTGCTGTTTAGATGAAAACGGTTGGTGCTTCTACAATGACTCCAGGTGCTTCCCTCTCTGTGACCCTCTGATGATCAAAGGCATTGTGGTGTTGAGCCAAAACTTTATGATTTCCTATATATTTTTTTATTAACTTGCAGTGTGACCCCACTCGCAGAGATGCAGCTGCAGAGCAATCAAGCTTACGTGCTCTTCTACCAGCGCAGCAACAGCACCACCACAGCCAGGAAATAGTCCTGCCAATGGCTGAGCCAGGCAGCCAATCGGAGCAGCCCTCACCTCCCGTATCCATAGAAACAAATAGAAGCTGCAGCACTGTTATCCTGACATCTACAGCAAAAACTTCTCAGTCTAAATGAGCAGCAGAAGCCATGCTTGCTAAAACGGAGATGAAACCTTGATAGTACCTTTGGAGCATCTCAGAGATCTGAGCGACCGTAGCCATAAATCTCTGTCCTAAAATCTCAGGCAGGAGTGAGTGAGTGAATGATGAATGTGTGATGTGTACCTACACAGAATGAAGGGCTCTTCATGTTTGATATATGCAGATATTGTGATTTATGTACAAGAAACATGATTCTTGCTTGCTAAAATCAACAGAAATGCAAAAAAAAAAAAGATTAAATGGAACAGAAGTTGAATTAAAAAGTGTCATGGCAGATTCATTTAATAGATTATTTATTTTGAGTTCGTATTTTTAACCCCCATAAAAGCAAACGTTTGAAAAATGTTCATTTTTCTTTTATTTTTTTTGCAAAAGTGGAAAAAACTGTTGATATTTTAGGTAAAACTGCTAAATATGTTGGACAATTCCGGAGTCGGAAACACAGATCAAGAAGGAAATTTAACCCTTGATCTCACATCTGAGGTATAAAAAGCTGCATTGTGCAAACAGGAGCTGTGGACGAATGGAGGAATCTTTTTTTGTTATCTGATTTTTTTAATAATAATGTTTATACTCCCATTTTTTACTATTATATTTTTTAATCATTTTTTATTTTTATTGTTCTTGTGACGCGCCTTGTGATTTTTATCTCGAGAGGTATTATAAAAATCCTTTCTTCTTCTTCTTCTTCTTCTTCTTCTTCTTCTTCTTCTTCTTCTTCTTCTTCTTCTTCTTCTTCTTCTTCTTCTTCTTCTTCTTCTTCTTCTTCTTCTTCTTCTTCTTCTTCTTCTTCTTCTTCTTCTTCTTCTCTATTTATTTGTGGTTTGATGGTCACAGCTAAATTCAGTTGTCATTCTGTAAAGACCAAGAAGTCCTTAAGAACTTTATTCTAAGTTTGCATATTCTATCTATAAGACAGCCTGGGAAAATTATCGTAATCTGCAATTAAGTGTTGTGAGTTATTAAGGAAGACAACAACCTGCAGCAAACAGGAGGACAAAGAGACGCAGGTTTAACCCCCCAATCTTTACACATACAGTGAAATATTTCAGACCTTCATTTTTTATGATTTTGCTGATTACAGATAAGACACATATTAGTCAGCTAATTAATTCAAACCTGCAAAGGTTGGGTCAGTAAGCTTCACAATCATGGGGAAGACTGCTGACATGGCAGATGTCCAAAAGAAGCTGCAAAAGGTCCTCGCTAAAGCAGCTGGTTGTTGAGAGTGCTGCATCCAAGTATATTCATAAAAGGTTGAGTGGAAGGAATAGATGTTGTAGGAGAAGGTGCTCCAGCGACAGTGAGAACTGCAGCCTTGAGAGGACGGTCAAGCAAAATCAATTCAATAATTTGGGGAGCTTCACAAGGAATGGACTGATGCTGGAGTCAGAGCATCAAGATCCTCCACACACAAACAAATCCTATCAAGCCACTCCTGAACCAGAGACAGAATAAGAACTGGGCTGTTGCTTAGTGGTCCAATGTCCTCTTTTTTTTTTTTTTCCAAACGAAAGAAAGGTCTGTAGGTAATTTGGAAATCAAGGTCTCTGAGTCTTGTCGGAAGCTTAGAGAGGCTCAGGAACCCTGGAATCCATATTTCTTGAAGTCAAGTGTGAAGTTTCCACAGTCACTGAAGATTTTGGGTCCAACATCTTCTGCTGGTGTTGGTCCACTATGTTGAAGCCTGCAGTCAATGCAAATTAAAAGCACTCTATAAGAAATAAATAAGATACTAAAAACAGTAGGCCACTACGAGACAGAACACGTTTTATCCTCAGAACCACCAAGAAACCATGATCAACTGATCAAAGAGAGCTCAAAGGGACGTGTTTTGAAAGGAAAATTGAGACGTACGCAGGAGCTTTCCCAGCGAGAGCTTTGTAGACCTGAACCAAGATGGATCCAAAACTCCACAGGAAGCCAGCATACAGAGACCAGGATAGGGGAAATGTATCCAGATACAAGTACAGCTGATTAATTCTGAACTAATTCAGAAGATTGACTCAGTCCAGCATACAGAATAGACCAAACAAAGGCATGAATTACAGATTGTAGGTTAGCATTGACTGAATCCATGATAAGTGTCGAAACTGGAAGTAATGCAAAAAGAGGTCCAACAAAGTTATGATGCATGGAAAAGATCATACCTTTCAGAAGCCTGAAGTTGGTCTTATGCAATAATCTGACGTTTGGGTTTTCTTATCATGAAAATCACCTGAAAGAAATGCTTGAAATATTTCACTCTCTGTACCTCTGAATCTCCGAGTTTTCCTTTCTGAAATGAATGACAAAAAATATTGAACTTTTTCACAATATTCCAAGTTTTTAAGATGCACCTGTATTCTGACCATTTTAAAACACATCTGCTAATAGTTTGACTGCTGCTACTTGCAACAACCTGGAAATATGTTCAGTGAATAAACCAGAGAGACTGGTTCCTTTTGAGTGAGTTGTTTCGGTTCTTGGTTAAGAATCGTAATCGTGTTTAGCTTGTTTTTTCCAGCCATGGCTACGAAGAAGAAGCTGTTGATAGTTGGGGATCGCTCTAGTGGGAAGACCAGTCTGCTCAAGGTTTTCAGTGAAGGCCAGTTTCCTGAAGACTTTGCTACGTTTCAGACTCGAGTTTCAAGCACTGAAGTGGATGGAAGACTGGTGAGAGATGGCTTTTATAAAGGTTTTCATTTGTCAGAACTGTTATGAATCCTAAGCAATATAGAATTATTTTTCTTCTTTTTTTTATTTCTCAATCGTTTATTTCACTCGTTTATTTTATGCTCTCGCAACTAAATGAGTCTCTTTTCTCAGGTAGAGCTGGTTCTTTGCAATACAACAGGTCAAGAAGACTTTAACCAACTGAGGCATCTTTCCTACACAGGCACTGATGTTGTTCTCATGTGCTTCCCTGTGGACAGCCCTGACAGCTTAGGTACTATCTCACAAACAGTCTGGTCAACATTTGTTGAACTCAAGTAAAACTAATGTGAGTTTTTAAATACCTTAGAGAATATTCCAGAAAATTGGACGCCTGAGGTAAAACGCTTTTGTCCAAATGTTCCAATCTTTCTGGTGGGGACCAAAAAAGATCTTCGTAACGATGAGCATACCATACGAGACCTTGCCAGAATGAATCAGGTAGGGTGTGTTTTCTTTTCTTTTAACTTAAAGGTGTGGAACACTGAAAAAACACAAAAGCCTGACAGATCTACGTCCCGCTGACACTTAACGTTCATGGACTCACCCATCTTGACTCACAACGGGAAAGTCTTGTTGGTCTAACGTTCAGGAAACAGCAGAGAACTTTCCGACTAGTATAAGCTAACCGTTAGCATTAGCAACACCACCACACAGAAGAACTCCTCCAGGCTTGTGTTATTTGTGGAGATAAAACATCCACGTTGCAAGTCAGTGGAAGAGTTGCATTACAATTATCCAATCCGAGGCGAGATGTCCAAATAGGAAATAAGACTCCAAATCCTGCCGTCTGCTGCCACTCCGTGCGACAGCGGTGCTGATCCAAGAAATTATGGCTTTTTTTTGCCCTGAGTACGGCTTGCAAGGCATTAATTCCTACCAGAGACCACTGCAAATGCATTGATTGAATGAGTTTCCCACACCTTTAATCTAAAATGTTCTGGTAGATAAGTCTGATTCACTTTCCCATTTTATTATTCTGCTAATCTCTAGAAACCTGTTAAAGCTGAAGATGGCAGGGACATGGCAGCTCGCATCGGCGCCTTTGGCTACCTAGAGTGTTCCTCTAAAACTACAGAGGGTGTAAGGGAAGTATTTGAGCTGGCAGCCAGGGGAGCACTGCAGAACAAAAGCCAGCAGGAAAAACGCCGCTGTACGCTGTTATAGAATATGGGACAAGAAGTAGGTTTCTTAAGGATACATGAAGGATGCTTCCACTGGTGTTTGGGCCTGGAGACAGTAGAGGATGTGACAACGTGGGACACTTAAACCCTTAGCAAAACAAAGATCTGTATTTTTTTATTGTTTATTTGTTGTTCTGTCTGTTTTACTTTCATTTTTGTAAGTCAAGCAAACCAAAAGGTAATAACCTTGAGTCTGTCTTACAAAACAGAAAGTAAGGCTACAAATATATGATAAAAGTGCTCTTTGTGAAGACTTACTGCTCGTGTTTAATGTGTATAAAGTTACTGTTGGTCTTCTTTGTCACTGAACCAAAGTTACTCTGATGGTTATTGGAATTAACAGCTGCCCAAAGTGACACAGAAACCACGACTCTGTTGTAACACAATCGGGTTCATTTAGGATGTTCAGTCTGTTATTCATTGATTAATGATGCAGTGAGTCAGATCACACGTGATGCATAATGCTTTTCCTGTGCATGAAAGGGTTATTTTTTTTTATTATTCTGTTAAACTGTTTGGCGTACAAGGCCATGTTGATATGTTTACCTGTTACTTCAGCATTATTTCTTAAATTATATTGTGTCAACTGTCACCTATGGATAACTGAAACGTTAAATATTTATTTATTTATGCAGGCTTGTTTGATTTTGGACAAGTTAAAAATGGATTTGATGTATTTTGTCTTAATAGAATGTGAAGAATATTGTCCCCTTTTTGCCCCTTTTTAATTACAAACACTTATAACCCTTCAAAACATTTGTGGGTGTGCTTGGTAGAAAAATAGGTTTCATTACAAAACTGTGAGCAGTAAGGAGCTACGTGTAATTGATGACATGCAAATTAGGCCAGTATAATTTAATGTGTTTAGGTGTTTGGTGATTTCATTTTGATAACATGCTTTTAATTTGGAGAAATAAAGAAATTGCAGTCAATGCTAATATTTATGTCACTTACACTTGCAATAGTTTTCTGAAACTTAATGTGAACATGATATTTTATGTATTGCACATTGCAGATACTGTATTAAAATAACATAAAATGTACAAATACCTTTTTAGAAGTAATTCTGCATTGAGTATTATAATATATGATCACTCAAACTCTGATTCTTTATACTTTTTAAAGAATTCATAATACTAATAAAAAAGATGGACTTGACCAAGCTCTGGAAGAGTAATTTGATTTAATTACACCAACAAGAGATGAGGAGAGACTACAGAGGTACGGATCAAAAATCATAAATGTCTGAAATCAAATTGTGCATCATTTATAAACATCGTTGTCAATATGACTGAGCAATCACTTTCAATTATACATTTGATATAAATTCAAATATAAAATTAGTTATAGTTAAATAGTAAAACTGGATTGCATATATTTTAATGCTAGATAATCAAAAAAAGCAAAAGACTGGATGATGACGTTTTAGATAAATAGGTAACACTTTACAATAAGGGTCCCTTTTCAGTGCATTAATAAACAAAGGGGGTGGGGGGTGTCTGCTTAGTAATGCATAACTTAATATTAATATTAAGCAGTTGTTAATACTTTATTTAATAGTTTATTAATGCTTAATAATGCACTAAGACCCTTATTGTAAAATGTTACTGATAAATATATAGAAAGGTATTTCTAATGAAATAGGCTCCTTTCCTGGGCAATAAAAACACACTCTAGGGTTAAATAAGCCTGGTTGTTAGCCTAGTCTGGTGCAGGATAACTTTACATAATAAATCTTCACTGTAACACAATACTTTGGTAAAATCAAAACAGGGAAAATCAGAAAACCTGTACTCAAACAAGTCAGATCCTTTTTCTTTTAGTTGGTTTTGTCCAATCACAGAGTAGCTTAAAACATTCGCCCTAAAAATCAACCAATCAGATTTCATATCTTAGGTTTTAGTCCCGCCCCCCTTGACATGCTTTGCTGTGGTGGCTTGTGGCCATTTTACACCTGGTTCACTGGAAATTAAACCCCTCTTTCACTTGAATCTGTCTTTTCAGGAAGAGTCGCTGGTTACATGAGGCGCTGGTGAGTATTGCTTCCATTTCTCGCAGGATTTATTTAGTGTTCGTGACCATGGCAGCACACGTAGTGTCTGTTTTGGACCAGCCCAGCTAAAGCTAAAGTAGTTAGCTTAGCCGCTAACAGAAATGACCGCCGAACGTCATTGTTAAAAACTCCTATTTGGAGAGGAAATATCTGCGTAAACGTTGCAAACGCAATGCTTGTGTGTTATTAATGCAGGAATGAGACAGTTGCTGTCAAGTTGTGGCTTTTTGCTTCAGTATTTTAGCAATGGCTGACATTATTTTCAAAGTTGTAGTAAACAACAGCTTTGCATATCAGAACCATCCTCCCCATCACTACAGAGGCTTATTATTAGTAAGTTATCTGGACGTTAACTTTACCTGTCTGTCTGATTTCCTCATAAAAGCATCAATACAAAAAGGACGAAACTAGGAGCAGAGCTACTGGGTCAGCATGGACTATGAGCGGAGGTGAGATGGTTTTTATGTTTGGACATTTTGAAATGATGAGAAAAGTCTCTAACATCATTTATGATCAACAGGGGTGGGCGAGGTGATCGCATAGGTCGCTATGGAAACAACGACCACAATTTCAGAGACATGGACTACCGCGGTTATGGACAAGAGGATGAGGAGGCAGGACCAGCCCATGATGCTGGACTGGAGGCTGACCTAATGTACAGTCATGAGGAGCCGCCACTGGGTGTCCATGACTTCCCAGCAGGCTTTCCCCAAGATGGTGCTCGCTTTCACCACAGAGGGAATGGTCGAGGCAACATCGGGCGGGACAGGAAGGGACCCTTGTGGCCTCCTTTCTCACACCCCGATGCTGCTCACCCCATCCTCCAGAGAGAGAACGGGCCGCCACACGCTGGCTTGCATGATCGAGGACGAGGACGAGGTGGAAGATTCCTGGAGGGCAGCGCCTTGCACTCGGAAAGTAGGGAGAGCAACTGGGGTCATGTTGGTAACCAATCTGAGCAGATGAAATTCAGTCCTGGCATACAGAAAGAGGACAACAGGTTCTCTCATGTGGCTGGAAGGAAGAGAGTAAGCCATTTCACATCAAAGCCCTGCTATTTTTATTTTTTAGTTTGAGATCACTGTTATTCATACTCCCCATTTATGCAGCCTTTTCCAGGGACAGTGGACGAGCATGGGTGTGGAAGTGATGGCCCAGACCTGTCACTGGAGGAGCTGGACCAGAGGGACCAGGACTATCGTGCAGATTTGGACCAAAACCAGCGGCCCAGCAACATTATAATGCTTCGCATGCTTCCACCGAGTGCCACTGCCAACGAGGTGCGGTTCTTCTCAACAGTGCTGTGATGGTGCTCAGATTTTTGTGCTTTTAGGTCTAAACATTTCTCCTTTGTCCAAAGATCCGGGCACAGCTTCAGGAACAGGGAATCCAGCCAAGAGAGGTTCGTCTTATGAGGAATAAATCTTCAGGTGAGGACTTGTCCACTAGCTGACACTTATGTTCTGTTCTGTTGTTGTTTTTTTCTTTACTTGCCTCTTCCTCCTCGTGTCATTATCATCAACTACCAACTCTGACATATCCATGTCTCTTTTAT
Source organism: Aphyosemion australe (assembly GCA_006937985.1). Taxonomy (NCBI): domain Eukaryota; kingdom Metazoa; phylum Chordata; class Actinopteri; order Cyprinodontiformes; family Nothobranchiidae; genus Aphyosemion; species Aphyosemion australe. The sequence goes on along the minus strand of SSNS01000131.1, from coordinate 1,574,963 downwards.
GACTTTACCGTGTCTGTTTTTCACATTTCATTTATTTTTCTCACATGTGACTTTTTATTTTACGGCATTTGACCGATGGCTAGGCAGCTTGTGATACCACAAATATTTACGTGCTATTTTAATGTACAGAGTGAGCTTAGATTCCTGCTTTATTACTTTGTTTTTCTGGTTTCTTTACTCAGTAGATATCCATGTAGTGTTAAAAAACAATCTTGTTTATTTTGCTTTATTGCAAGGATGCAGCTCACTTCATTGGTTTGATTTTTCCTTCTTTGTGGCTCACATACCGTCTCAGCCCTTTCTGTGATTCTGCTTCATCCATCCTAAACTGAGTTAGAACATCTGTTGGCTTCACAAGCAAAGTGTGTTTGTGCCATTGGAGTTAATTCAGAGTGTGAGTGGAAGAATTTTAAAACTGCAGGTAAAGCGAATGAGTTCTGTTTGACTGAGAATATTTCCTTTTTCTTGTTCTCCCATTAAGGTCATCGTTGTCACTGTCCTCTCACTTTGCTAACTTCCTGCTAGTCTATAAGGGTTGTTTATCTGACTCTGGCACACTTATGCTTTCCAACACTACTTTATTTTCCTCCCTATTTTGGTTGGGCGATTGGACGAATTCATCGTTGTTTAAAGCAGCATTCCGCAACATTGCAGTTATGTGGTCTCTGTCGCCCTCTAGAGGCTTGCTGCGTAACGTCACTGTCGTAACATTAAATCTCTCTCTCAGGCATAAGAGGCATGTTTACATTCCTAATGTCAGGCAAAACAACAAAAACAAACTTTTCCACCTCCACACATTGAATAAATAGTTTTATCAGGACTGTATAACAACTTTATGCCCGACCAAACACAATAACCCCGGTGAAATCATTTATTACTTACCTAGCCATTAGCAGCACGGCTAGGTTAGAGTCCGTAGTTCATGCCTTTCTTTCTAAAAGAGCTCTCCAGTGAGGAAAAGACGGCCCAATAATAAATCTGGTCTTTGCTCTTGTTCTATCACGTTCTTCTTTTCTTTTCCTATATTCCTCTGATAAGGGATTTCTAGCTTTCTTTGGTGAATCTGCCGCTGCTACAGCGAGTCTACGTTATACAATTATGGCAAGCCAAAGGGATAAAACAAATGTGCGTTCTAAACTTGCATTATGTCCGCCAAAACGCACGTCCTGAACGACATAATGCTCGCTTTTAGAACACGTGAGTTTTTGCCCCCTTTGGCGTCAAAACGCGCGTTCAAGATGCGCATTTTGGTGGACAGAACGCGCGTTTAGAACGCATGCTTTTTTATCCCTTTGGCTTGCCATATACTGCCGAATAACGACACCCAGTCAGTACTTCCGTCGCTACCTGATGCACAACAACTGTATAGCGCAGTAAACAGACGTGGGACCCCCCAACACTATCACAGGTATGAAAATGAACATAATAGATAATACTATGACGCAAAAACTTTACAAAAAAGCATAATTTTAAGGTGTAAAAGTTGCGGAATGTTGCTTTAAGAGCACTTTACTTTTTGATATCTATGAATTAGCTCAGGTCAAGTTGGCGTTCTTGTTTCGACACTCATTATGTGTACATATAGATATTATACACAATTTGAAGCTATGATTCTTGTGATTCCAATGATTTATGCCAATCAAGCATACAACCATAACTGTAGACACAGTAAACGGTTTTATCCAACCACTCAGAAATCTCGAACTCATCATACGAAGCCTAAAACCATTGAAAGAACAGAGCCGTCTTGAACAAAAACTGACTTTTTACATCTACAAGGCTCCAATAAGTTAGTCCACAACAAGTCTTGCATCCACAATCCAAGATAATGTTGATGAAAACCTTCAAAGTTTCCTTCAGATTCACACTATAACCTCCTTTAGCATCCTCATATTAGCTTAACTATTGGCCAACATGCCAGAAGTACCACCCCATATTCTCACGTGTGTAGGTTGAATCAATTGCGGTGCTCATTTTTAACTGACGCAGCAAATAAGCTGAAGAAATTTGGAATAACACTAACCTCTCTCACATGAAAACATATCGTGCTCTGCTTGTGCAAACTGATTAAAAACGATTGTGATTGGTGGATTGTTGCGTGCAGTGTGCGTGTCAGGCCTACTAAACATCTAAACGTATGTCATGAAAAATGTTACATATCGCCCAACCTTAATCCCTACACTAATCTTTCTGTTTTTAGTTTTTCTCTAAATTACATTTTTTCTTAGATTGAGATAACCTTTCTTGCTGTTTTTTTGCTTATGTTTTCAATTAAATCTGTTAAAGAGGTCCTTCACTCATATTTTTAATACATTTGCAGTGGTCTCTAGCAGGAATAATGCTTTGTAAGTTATTTTCTGGGGGGGGGGGAAGCTCTGGTGCGCCTGTTTCAGCATGGAGAATTCAGCTTCAGGCGACAGGATTTGGTCTTATTTCCTGATATCTGGACATCTCACCTCTGATTGGCTAACGGCAACTGCAACACAACTCTACTACTGACTCTGTTTGCTTTGCAGTGTGGATGTTTTATCTCCACAAATAACACAAACCTGGAGGAGTTCTACCATGTGGCTTAGCTGCTAATGCTAACGGTTAGCTTCTACTAGCCGAGACGTTCTCTGCTGTTTCCTGGACGCTAAACCAACAACAGCTTTCCCCGTCACGAGTCAAGATGGGTGATTCCATGAATGTTGAGTGACAGTGTGACGTTGATCTGTCAGGCTTTTCAAATCCTAGAGTTTCACCGTCTTTTTTCTATCAGAAGCTAATGCAGGAGATAGGTGTAGGAGACTATTTTCATGTTCAGCCTGCATGAAAAACTCAGAGAGACCAATCGTTTTCAGAAATAATAATTAAAAAATGGTTTCTCAGTGAAGGACCTCCTTAATCAAATGACTTGTACAACATGTCCATGTATAATAATGAATGGATTGTTTAGGATGAGACATTTCACCACTGGCATTCTCTGGTTTGTATTTCTAAGTATCAGATGTGTGTGTGTCTGAGTCTGAATGTTCTTGTGTGTTTTTGTTGGTGCCTGGGTGCTTCATCATTCAATTCCAAAGAGCTCAGACCCAAAATGATGAGTGGGTAGGCTTCTTTCTCTTTCTCATTCTTTGACCCCAATGAGTAATTTGACTTGGCGTCCTCCCGCCCTGTACAGACAATCTGAGGGATGGAAGATTTAAGAATACATTTTATTAGCAAGGGTCTCTCTCTCTCTCTGACTCTCTCTCTCTCTCTCTCTCTCTGACTCTCTCTCTCTCTCTGACTCTCTCTCTCTCTCTGACTCTCTCTCTCTCTCTCTTTTCTCCGTCCTCTGTACATGAAGCACTAACCCAAACACTGCGTTGTTGTTATGTTGTTGTTGTTGTTGGGTTGCTGTGGCGCTGGGCGGTGTCCAGGTCAGAGCCGAGGATTCGCCTTCGTCGAGTTTAATCTCATACAGGAGGCCACGCGCTGGATGGAGACCAACCAGGTCACTCTCTCCAACACAGACACAAATACACACACAGACTCATTCAGGGGGACATTAGTCTTTATGGCACACAGTCACACCATCACGTGTGAAACATAGAAACTTAGAATTAAGCCTGAGGTAGGTTGGCCTTTTTATCTCACAAATGAGCAAATGGATGTTTTACTATACGTCAGTCATATTGAGGCGTGTTTCTGGTTTGAAATTTGTAATTATTGTTTTAGATATCTTCCTGAACAACCTCAATAAGGAGAAATAAAGATTACATCTCAAGCTCAGGCGAGCTTTCATAAATGTTTTCCATCTTAAAACGGCTCCGATCTCCAAAATTCCCAGCAGTTCATTCAACATTATTTTATAAACCGTTTTCACTAGCAGCAGTTATTTATGTGGTTGTTTAAAAGCAGCATGTGGCATGTCCTGTGTAAGGGTCACAGCTGTTTTTAAATATTCCTGCTGAAATAATCAAACATTGCACAAACGACTGTTGTGTAAAGTTTGTAAAACGTTTGCTTGAACTTCTTTGAAGGTTTGTCGATCGGAGCTGTTGTAGGTCAGCAGTAAAACACTTTGGTCTTAGCTGTCCTCAGACTAGCCGTTAGCTCGTCACGCCTAAAGGATGTAAACTTTGTTTCTCCAAATGGAGACTGTAACTGCTCACAGAAACACAATTCAAACGGCCAAAATGACCCTTTAAGTTAGTTTGGTCAAGGTCCACCTCTTTAGTTTTCATGAATGGAACCTCTTTTAACAGAGGACCCCCCCCTCTCTTAATGGATTTTTTACTCCATAGTACCACCTCTGTAGTATTCCAGTGTAAATGCAACTCCACACTCAGATCTGTTTAATGCTCGAACAGAAACAGTGTAGTGCTTCATTTTCTTTTCCTTTTTTTTATTTTGAGCCCTTCTTTCGACCACATTACACCCATTAGGTCCAAGCAATTGTCTCTGAGCAGGGAAGGTGGTGACACTTGTATGACATGTGTTGAAAACTGTGGAAGGTTTCCCCTTCAGGGGGGAGGGTTAACTCAGTTCAACAAAACACATTGTGTCCTTTAAAAAAGGACATCCACAAACTCACATGTACACCATCTCAGTCCGTCCGAATTTTCCTAAAGCTGAAGGTTGCAATTCTCTGGTGTCCTCTTTCTTTCCGCTTCAGCTGTCCTGTTTCTCTCTGTCCCCTTCTCCCCCTTTTCCTTCTCTCTCTCTCATCTCTTGTGAGATGAGGCCTCTCTGTGACATGTGCGGCCTTATTACCCCCGATATTCATCCTTTGTTCTCCCCACCTCTCTTTCCGTCTCCTTCAGGGAACGCTGTTGGTTATGGGACAGAGGGTGTCCATGCACTACAGCGACCCCAAGCCGCGTGCCAACGAGGACTGGCTCTGCAACAAGGTCTTATGTTTACGTTGCTTCTCCTAAAACCCAACCTGGTGTTCTTCTGTGGCATTCCCTTAACATTATCTCGTTTCTGACTATTAGTGTGGGGTGCAAAACTTTAAACGGAGAGAGAAGTGCTTCAAGTGCAGTGTGCCCAAATCAGGTAAAGTTTACTGAAGCTTCTCTGAATACCTGAGCTGTTTTGTGCAGTGATGCATCATTTACATGTTTCTTTCTGCAGAGGCTGAGCTGAAGCTACCACAAGTGCAGAAGGACTTACCGGTTGGTCTTCAGAAGGAAGGAGCACCAGGTTTACTGCCCTTACCGACGTCCTACCACTCATCTGGTCCCGGTGTCCTCCCTGGACAGGCGGGACAGCAGGGAGACGCTGCTAATGACAGTGAGTCTATGGGCTTGTCCTCACAATAACAGCCTGCTCTATTAAACCTGAGAAGAGCAAATCCGTATTAACGTGCAGCTCTCTTTGTCCACAGCTCTGATTCTTAGAAACCTTGGTCCTCACACCTCAGTGGAAGCCATCTTGTCAGCACTGGCTCCGTTTGCAACGCTCTCCCATTCAAATGTTCGGCTCATCAAGGACAAGCACACACACCTCAACAGAGGCTTCGCCTTTCTGCAGCTCTCCACCATAGTGGTGAGGATCAGAATGACTGCAGAGGGGCTGCTAATGCTAACTAAATGTTTTATGGTTTATTTTATGAAAATACTCTGAGTTCATAAGTAGAAGGCTGTGCATACAGGTGATGCTGAAAATCTAACGTAAAGATCTGTGTTGTTTTCTCAACAGGAGGCATCTCAGCTGCTCCAGATCCTGCAGGCTCTGCACCCACCTCTGTCCGTAGACGGGAAAGCTGTTGTGGTGGAGTTCGCCAAAGGCTCCAAACGGTAAACACACAAATTTACCCACAGAGGGGGAAAACAAATCGCAGTTCATTTGCTATTATATTTATTATTATATTGTGGATTGTTGTTTTACCAGTTCTTGTTTAAAACGTTTGTTTAAAAGATTTAAGTGAGTCCCAAATCACTTTCAAGCTTACTTCAAATGTTTGGTAAAATGAAAGAGCAAAAGGACAGAAATCCTCTCTTGTTGATCTTAGAGACGTGTTTGTGACGGATGGTAGCAGAGTGAGTGCTGCTACGGTGGCCAGCACAGCCATAGCTGCAGCTCAGTGGGCTGTCACACAGGTAATGTCACTCAACTTGTTGTTGCAGCAAAGTTTTACATTATTTATGCATCCTTTACTTTTTTGTTTTAAGTTTTGTACATTTTTTTCCCTTCTCAGAATGCTTCAAATGGAGGGCAAGGTGTTGATGCAGCCGTGTATCAGCAGGGGGCAGCAGTGACTTACAGTCAGGAGGGGCTGAAGTACTCTGGACCAGACGGTTCCAGGGCGCCGGCAGACTCCAGGGTCGCTGCTTTGCCAAATGCAGTAGCATCCTTGAATGGGGCGTTCGCAGGAGGGACACCAGGTTAGTTTGACTAGCTTTTATTATCTTCATATCTGTGCACGTTTGTTTCTGATTGTTTATTCTGTGTCTGCTGCTGTTTCATTAGAGGCAGTAAAATGTGGTTCAGCAGCTGTGCAGCAGCCTCTCATTCACACACAGGCTGCTCTCCTCACCCCAGCTGCTTCTGCGGCAGCCACACAGGTACAGCAGTGCTGTTTGCTTTACATCTTTGCCTTGTGTCCATGCACCGTTCTGTTATTATGTCTCTGATTATCTCTCAGGTTGAGATTGTGGGAAAACCTCAGCCAGCTGCTCCCAGTCAACCTGCAACCCCAGGAACAGAACAGGAGCTAAAACAATACCGTAAGCATTTCCACTAATCACGGCAAACAAAGATAACTTACTAAACAACTGTTGAAGGGTTTTTATTATTTATAAAGACTCTAAAAAAGGTAAAACATGGTGAATTTTGCCTCTGTTTCTGCAGCTGTGCCAGATGTGTCCACATATCAGTATGATGAAAGCTCAGGCTTTTACTACGACCCCCTCACAGGACTTTATTATGACCCAAATTCCCAGGTAAACATTGCGGTGTGAATGAGATGCAGGCTAAAACTAATGTTGCTTTCAGCCTTTCATTCTGGTTTTCTGCATTTCCTCCCTGGGCAGTATTACTACAACTCTCACACCCAGCAGTACATGTACTGGGATGGAGAGAAGCACACGTACATTCCTGCTGGCAGCCAGGCAAACGCTGAAGGTGCTCCAATGAAGGAAGCAGCTTCTTCAGACTCGACGTTTCCCAACACAGGAAATAAGGAGAAAAAAGACAAGCCGAAGAGTAAAACGGCTCAACAGGTGCTCTGCACATCGGTTACAAGTGCTGCAACACATGCTGGAGTAAATCTCCTATTTAAATTTATATTTTTGTGGTGTTCACTTGTTAGATTGCCAAAGATATGGAGCGTTGGGCCAAGAGTCTGAACAGACAAAAGGAAAATATGCGTTCTGTCGCTTCATCCCCTGCTGTGGGCTTTTCTCCCGGTAACGCACGAGCACCCGGCCACGGCCGCTTAGACGACTACAGAGAATCTGCAAGTGCTGATGCAGGCTACGCCGTTTTGGAGAAGAAGGTGAGCGGCCATAATTAGCAAATTAGAAATCTGATGAACAAGCGATGGTGTAGATTTTTATTTATGCGTACTAATTATTCTGTCCTGCAGGGGGCGCTTTCTGAAAGGCCTCAGAGTTTTCTGGACCAGATTCGACAAAGTGCAGAAGTAAGGAAACGTGAACAGTGAAGCGGTTTGTTTTCCATGGCTGTCATTGTCACTCCTCAATCGTGTGTCTCTTCTTCTCCAACAGTCTCCTCCACCGCAGTCGGGTCTGGTTCCAGCCTACAGTGCAGAAAGTGACAGCGAAGAAGAAGGTGGTGATGGAGATGAGAAGGAGGGACGAATGACAGACTGGGTCAAACTTGCTTGTCTGCTGTGTAGGAGGCAGTTTCCTAGTAAAGAAGCTCTGATCAGACATCAGCAGCTTTCTGAGCTACATAAGGTGATTTTAAATCCCATCAAGACTGCAATTTACAACATGAACATCCATGAAGGTTGCTGCATTGTATCCACAACATGTGATCATTGGATGTGGGGGGTTATTAGATAACATTTGAATGTTATTTCATTTAAAATGTTTGTTTCTTTCCCCCTTTGTGTGTGTGTGTGTGTGTGTGTGTGTGTGTGTGTGTGTGTGTGTAGCAAAACCTGGAACAAAGAAGATCTCAACTAGACGCTCTCGGCAGAGAGGTTAGTTAAGCATGAAGGGCTGGGTTGGATTAATGCTTCTGTTTAATATATTTATCTTTATGTTTTGCTGCAGAGACCAGCTGATGGAGCTGAACCTTCCGAATCAATGAAGCGAATGTTTAGCCCTGTGTAAGCAGCAGCTATGTAAAAAGACTCCAGCTAGATATTTTATGGTCAAGGTATTTGTTTGTTGGTTTTAGGTTGTTTGTGCTCAACTTGCTGTTTCTTTTTTCTGTAGTGACGGGATCTCAGGCACTAGTCTTGGTGCGAGGATGCTGCAGGGAGGCATGAAAAAGGGGCTTTTGTTGCGCAACACACAAATGGAGTGACCTCTGATCCATAAATGTACTGACCCCAGAAAGGACCGTGTCCATCCACCTCTTTACTATTGACTTCTTTTTAAAAAACTAAAAAACTCTCATTTTGGGTAGACATAACATTACCTTAAGAATGGTAATACTTGTTGGTAGTAACCCCACAAACTGACTGTGTAGCAGTAAATGTTGGGATATTGCACAAATTGCACCTTTTTGCTTGCTCTCTGAATGATAATTTTCATTTCTCACTGGCTTTGAAGCGTGCGTTTGTGTTTAATGAACAGATTTTACGTTTGGGAAAACGTTTGCTGTTGGGAAATGAAAGATCAGTGGTCTACAGGTCTTCATGTCAGCAAATAGGGGTTTCCAAAATGACTGTCTATGCACCATAGATTTTTTTTAAGTTAATGCTTTTTGCCGCGTCATTCAGTGAATGACTGATCTGGGCATGAACTGTGTATATTCTAGAATCAGCACTTTTATACGGACTTTAAGGCAAAGAGATTGTGGCCTTTTGGACCGAGGTCACATTTACTAACATGTAGAGAAGACGTTATCTATCATGGTAGATTTGAAATAACATTGTATTAGATACTTATCTTTGGAAAATAAATTTTGTTTTGTCATTGTTTGTGTACTTGTCCACCAATGTGACTGTTTCATTAAGCTAATGTAAAATAAACACATTTTCATCTGTTTTGATGTCTGGTATGAAAATGGCAGGAAATGTTTCCAAATTTTATGCTGAATTATAATTTTTTAACAAAAGTAGAAAATATGTTTTAAAATAACATGAAAAAAAAAAAACATAGCAGAAAAGCACATGGGAGTTTCAGTTTTGGGGTTTTGTGACCTCACACCTGTCTGGTTTCTATGGTAACGTTAGCAAACATTCCTTTAGCATCATAGCTAGCTGTCAAATGAAACTGAGCTAATTTAACTGGTTATCTTGTATTTGTTTCTACATATCTGTATGGTTTGAAGCTATTTGTGATTGCTGAAACATTTGGGTACGTATCAAAAGTTAGTTGTTTTTGTCAAAGAGCTAACTGAGCAGGATGTCGGATATGGATGTCAATGGAGAGCTGTCTGATGTGGAGGGAGAGGATGGAGCTGGAGCAGTCACAATAAGAAAGGTAATGAAATGAGGAAATTAAATCATATTTAGGTAAAGGGGCGGAGTGAGTAATCAAAATGCAGTGCAAACAAAGTTAGCTGCTTTAGCTAATAGCAAAATAAAAGTAAACATGGAGGTTAGTAAAGGAAAAGTTCACTATTTTTTTTTACTCCAGTAGATAAATAAGTGAATAAAATCAATCATACAATTTATAAACCTGATCCAGACACTGATATTTTTGACATTCAGCAGAACACATTTTCATATAAGTATTACAGTTAAATTTAAAATACAAAATGCAACTTCAGATTAGTCCAATAGTACATTTGTCAGCTATACTGAGTTTAATCCCATTTAGAAAACCAGCCTAACTGATTTAATTTCTCTGTTTTTCACTGGTAAAAACTTCACAGTTAACCAAAGATGACATCCCTGAGGGGCTCTCGTTACTGTGGCGGATAGGAAAAGGACTTGGATATGCTTTTGTCAGACTGGACCTTTCCAACAAGTAAGAAGTCAAAGTCAAGTAATGTCATGTCAGTTCACACTGAGTTTACAGTTTGTGACACTGAGATGATTTCTAAACCAGCGTTTTCTCATCTTTGTGCTCCTCAGCTCACTGAGTGATGTATCAGTAATCAGCAGCTATATCCACATACGCTTTCTGGACCTGACCAACAACGACCTTACTGATCTTTCTCCTCTGGCAGCTCTGGATCATTTGCTTTGGCTGAAGGTATAAAAGAACATTTGTGTGTAAGCCAGCAGCAATCAGTATTATTGGTTGTAAATCTTAAATGCTATTTGTCTGCAGGTTGACAAAAATGCTGTGGCATCCTTTAAGGGGCAACCCTTTGCTGAGTTTCCCTTCCTGCAGTGGCTGAGTATAGCAACAAACAGGCTAGCAGACCTGGATGGCCTGGTTGGGCCTGCTGCCTTGGAAAGCTTCAATCTTTCAGGTTTCTTATTGAAAACATGAAATTATTTGAAATAACTTGTATTAATTGTTCATCTGATCACTGACTTTTCTATTTGATCTCAACATTTATATAAATTTTTGAAGCAAAAAAAAAAACAAACAACTGATGCAATATTTTTGAAACATGTCTCACAGGAAACAGCATTCAGCAACTGAATGGTTTTCAGAGTGACAACTTTTCCAACCTGGTAACTCTTGAGCTGAGGGGAAACAAGCTGGAAACCACCGAAGGCATTAACCTTCCAAACTTGCGCAAATTATATTTGGTAATGAAAACACTTAAAAACATACGGTGTAAAGAGTGCATCATGTCATTTTTGTTTTATCTCTAAGGCCCAAAATGTTATCACTCACCTTGAGGGTCTGGAAAAGCTAGAGCGTCTCACCGTTCTTCATCTTCGAGACAACCAGCTTAAATCTCTGGATGGTCTCAGTCCCTGCATGAAGTCTCTTCAGTACCTCAATGTCAGGTGAACAGCTGCATTGTGATCCAAACTGTGAAACATTAAAAATGATTACATAGATGCAATCTACTAGCCAGGATGTAAGATATCAAGGTATACTGGTTATGCCAGATTTTTATGTCTCATTTTTCTTCTTTCAGAGATAATTTAATGTCAGATGCTGAGGCCCTGCAAAGCCTCTGCCATGTGTCACAAACCCTGCGAGTTTTAGTCCTTACTGGAAATCTGCTGGCGGGAACGCCAGACTACCACCTGGAAGTGCTGAAGCTACTGCCACACCTGCAGCGGCTTGACAAGGACCCCGTCACCCCCGAGGAGAGAAATCAAGCTCAAGAGAAAATCAGGGTAAAAAATAATAATGATGATCATATGTGGGTGTGTAATAAATATATCACATCTTAAAATGATGAAACAAGAAAAAAATAATTGTTTTTTCTTTTCTATAACAAATTTATTTATCTCGTTTCAGGAACTTCAAGACTAGGAAGCACCTGAGGTGTAAGATTTCAAAAGATGGGTGAGAATAGGGAAGTGTTGGCATGAAGTAACTTTCCTGAAGAGGCAGGACTTCTCTCTGTAAATGAGGAACTATGATTACATCTTCCTTATATAAATATACCTTCATTTTTTCCTCTTTAAAACATTTTTATCTTCATTCTACAACTAACAATAAAACTGTTAAATATTTTTTTTCCTGATGGATTCATTGAAATGTAAATGACAGTGAAAAGGTGCTGGTGTGTTGTGAGTGGTGGAAAAAGGATCACTGAACCAGAAACTTGTATTAGTTTTTTACTGTGTAAGAATGAGAGAGCAAAATCTGAGCACTTCCCTGTTGGCAACCATCCAACTACAGATTTAAAGGGACAGTACGTGTAATCAACATTTATACACACCTTTTACAGGAAACCTAAAGTATGAATCATACATTTAATTGTTGCTTGTGAATTTTGGGGATTTTGTGAGCTTTAAAATAAAGCATAAAAGTCCGATTGAACCAGAACAGCTTGTGAAACTTGCAGCATCTTTAACGCAACACGCGCCACTTCTCTCCCTCCAAGGCTGTGATTGGACAGGAAGAAGGGGACCAGCCTCCTCTCCTCACCCTGTCATTCCTCCTCCTGCTCAGTCCTACTTAACTGTAGTCGGTTAGCTAAGGGCCTACGACTCCGGTTCAAACAACACCATACAAGCAGCCTCCGCTGTCTCTTCAAGCCACCTCCGCCGTCATCCTCCCACTCCCAGAGACCATGTCTGGCTACCACAAACCCGACGAGAAGACTCTGCAGGGTCTGAAAGACATCGCTAACAAGCTACGGATCAACTCCATCAAGGCAACATGCGCCTCCAACTCCGGGTAGGTCTCCCAGAGCTGCACACAGTAGCAGGAAGTATTCAAATCCACTCGGATATAAATGAAAGACACTTAAGACACAATGTAGCAGGCAGCTGACGCACGCGCTGCCTGCGGGGCCTGGCTGCACGTGCTGCAGATTAAACTCACGGTGAGTTAGCTGATTAGCGCGAGGAGCAAATTATGGGTATGACGAGGACATGTGAGTGTTTATCTTATTAATGTAAAATGTTTTATATGTGTGAATGGTTCATGAGACCACAAAAGTAGCCATTAGCCTAATTGCTGTTTTTTTAAGGTCACTTTACGTGGGCGTGGTACAGTCTCGTGAGCTTAGTTTTTCTTTTGACCTCAATGTATGGAAAACTTCAAAGAGAAATGTTTTTCAAGTTTAAAAGCTCAAACACACTGACCAACGTGAAGTGCACGTAAATTAATAGTTTTACCTCCTTCCCACTAAAGCAATACATTATCCTAAGTGGGAATAGGTGTGTGTGCGCGCGCGCGCGTGCCCTTTGCTCCTCTAGTGATTTTAAGGATTGGCTCAAACTAAAATGCACATTCCACAATGAATGGTGCCTCCAGTAGTTGTGATTGCACCTTGTTGGTTGTAGTTCTGGTTGCATCACATGTACCATCATGTCCAAGTTAGTTTAACTAGCAGGGGCGAGTCAAGCTGTGTTTAGCCACTTAGTGACCTTCTCTTTTAGCAACAAAACAACTTTTTCATGACCTTGAATACCTTTCAGGTCATTTATGGTCATTTTCCCCATACTAATTATTTACAGTTTAAGTATATTTACAGTGCATCCTTGGAAAGTCAACATTTTATGGCTGACTCAAACAAAGGACCAGTTGTTAAACCAGTTTTACTTTTTTTTTGTACCAACAAGGAAATGATGGGATTCTGATTATCTGAGGCTCAAACAGTTCTGGACTAAACCAGTATTTCTAGAGTTGATTCCCATCACTTTCTTTCTCGTTGAGGTGGAACTTTGCACCAATCAGAGAATCTGAATTCTTCTGTTATCTGAATTTACCTTTTGTTTTCCATCAGGATATCTCTCAACATGAGGACACGTGGTAAATCAATGATTGGGTCTTTTTTTTTCTTAACTGTATGTTTATAGTAACGACATGTTTGCAGCATGGTTTTAAAGGTACCAGTTATCACCTAACCACAAAGGGAAGCTGAGCTGTGTTGGGTCATTTTGGATTTGCAAAAGTGTTGATTACAATAGTCCACAGCATTTGCAGCAACTAACCGTTTCACAAACCTGCTTACCTTCTAGTCCGAGGACCCAAGTGTGGTAACCTGAGGTGGTTGTTAAAAATTAACAAGCTGTTGATTGTGGGTGATGTTTCTAATCCCAATAAGAGTTTTTACTCTTAGGTTTGTTTCAGGTTGTCGTGCGATCTTAAAACTGTACAGTTTCATGTTTTTGAAGCCCCAACACGAGTTCTGAATGCACATGCATGCATGTGCATGTTTTGTATTTATTTACTAATGTGTTTGTGTTTTTGCTTTCACTTTAAATAACGGACTTCCATTCTTTGTCTCAGCCACCCCACATCATGCTGCAGTGCAGCAGAACTCATGTCTGTTCTGTTCTTCAACGCCATGCGCTATAAGGCAGATGATCCTCGTAACCAGTGTAACGACCGCTTTGTGCTTTCTAAGGTTGGTTTTCTTTGAAAGCACTTTTTCCTCCTCATATTTTTAGTCGGCACACTGAAAATCCATTGTCCTCATCAGGGTCATGCTGCTCCGATCCTCTATGCTGTCTGGGCTGAAGCAGGCTTTGTGAAAGAGTCTGATCTTCTAAACCTTCGCAAGATTGACTGTGACCTGGAGGGGCATCCCACCCCTGTAAGTCTGAAATTGAGTGTTTTTCTTTCTACCTTTTCTAATCTGTGTTATTGGAACTTTCTAATCTATGTTACGGGAACACAGAAACTGGAGTTTGTCGACATGGCCACGGGATCCCTTGGACAGGGCCTCGGTGCTGCTTGTGGGATGGCCTACACCGGTAAATACTTTGACAAATCCAGGTCAGTATGTATCCAAACCAGTGGAAATTCACTCAGAAAATAAAAAGATTTAAATTTGCAATGTAAAATCTGAAACAGAAGAGAATGTGTCAGCTAGTAGAAGCTAACCGTTAGCATTACCAGTTACTGTTTTTTTATACTTGTTTTTCAAACCTACATCCTTAGAATACTAAATATTATCCACAAATTAAGATTCCGTTCATAAAGAGTTGCATATTCATTTAAATTACATGTTGACCATTTTTAGAAGGTGATACTAACTCCTTACGCCTCCCTGTCTCGTTTCGCCGCTGCAGCTACCGCGTGTACTGCATGATGGGTGATGGAGAGTGCTCTGAGGGCTCCGTTTGGGAAGCCATGGCGTTTGCTTCCTACTACAAGCTGGACAACCTGGTGGCCATCTTGGATGTCAATCGTCTTGGTCAGAGTCAGGCTGCCCCTCTGCAACACAACATGGAGGTCTACCGCAAGCGCTGTGAAGCCTTTGGGTCAGTGACGCACTGATGTGTGTTCTATAAGAAATCATTTGTTCATGTTGGTCCTCGTTAACCATTAATGTTTTAAAATGCATAACCAAAGTTGCATAAAACCTGTGATGCCATATTTGTTCTGTTAAAATATTCATGTAACAGGTTATAAATGTGGCCATACTCCAGTCACATTTCAAAAGCTGTTTGTAGAGGTTGTGAAATTTCTTGTCTGTCTGCATGAATTCTCCCTGACCCTTGACCTTTGCCTACTTCCTAGTTAATAAACTTGTCTGTTAACTGACTTGTTCCAAGTTGACATATTCTTGTCTAGGGTTGGTATTTTTATTAATGACCGGTATTAAATCTGAAGGTGGAACACGTATGTTGTGGATGGACATGACGTGGAGGAGCTGTGCAAAGCCTTCTGGCAGGCCCAGCAGGTCAAAGATAAACCCACCTGTATCGTTGCCAAGACGTTCAAGGGGAAAGGACTCAAAAGTAGGTGTTTATGCTCATGTTTTATATCGCTTACACCTTCTTAAAATGTATTTTAAAAATTTGATTCACGAGACTTGGTAATTTGTTTGGCTGTAGACATTGAAGATCACGATAACTGGCATGGGAAGCCTATCCCAAAGGACAAGCTGGATGACATCATGAAGGACCTGCAGTCTCGGATCCAGGTCCCCAACAAGACCCTGTGCCCTCATCTGCCCAATGAGGATCTAGCACCAGCTGACCTGAGCCTCATCTCACTGCCTTCACCCCCAGAGTACAAGAAGGGAGAAAAGGTACCGCAAGGAGCCTTTATTGCCAAAAACTGTTGTGTAAAAGTGTTTGCGTCATACTTTTTAAGTTCATAGTTTTCTTATTTGCATTGACTTCCTAGATCAGTTTATACCGTAAACCTCTAACTACCCCTCTTTCTCTGTAGATGTCGACAAGGAGGGCGTATGGCATTGCTCTGGCCAGACTGGGGCAGGCAAGCAAGAGGGTGGTGGCCTTAGATGGAGACACCAAAAACTCAACTTTCTCTGAACTTTTTAAGAAAGCCTGCCCTGAACGCTACATCGAGTGTTTCATCGCTGAACAGAACATGGTAAATGACCTCACATGATCTTACATATAGTCATTTAGACCAACCCTTAGAACCGTGTTTGATAATTACAGGTGGGCGTGGCCATGGGCTGTGCCACTCGAGACCGGACGGTGGCGTTTGCTAGCACCTTTGCTGCCTTCTTCTCTAGGGCCTATGACCAGATCCGTATGGGAGCCATCTCCCAGTCAAACGTCAACCTAGTGGGCTCTCACTGTGGAGTCTCTATTGGTGAGCTTTAAGCTGAAATTCTTTGCGTGATTATAAATGTGCCCTTTTCCTCCTTCACTGGCCCTGTCCTGCCTCCAGGTGAGGACGGTCCATCCCAGATGGCCCTCGAGGACTTGGCAATGTTCCGCGCCATACCCACATGTACTGTGTTCTATCCGAGCGATGCGGTGTCCACTGAGAGGGCCGTTGAGCTGTCTGCCAACAAAAAGGTCAGAGTCTTCCCTCAGCATTGTCCAGTAAACGTCCTCATTAAGCTAACGCTCTAATTTGTGTTTTCAGGGAATCTGTTTCATTCGTACCAGCAGACCCGACACAGAGGTGATCTACTCTCCTGATGAGAAGTTTGAACTGGGCGTAGCCAAGGTGATCACTTATATTCTTTATATGTGTGAAGAGTAAAATGAAATCCACTGTAGTTTCTCCTCTAAATGACTGGGCTGTTCTGCAGGTGGTGTGTGAGTCTGACAGTGACGTGGCGACTGTGATTGGAGCTGGCGTTACTCTGCATGAAGCTCTGGCTGCTCATAAGATCCTCAAGAGTGAAGGTAGATCCATCTGTTCTGTATGAGTGTACATAATGTTGTGCATCTATATTTGACTATAAAAAATGAATCTGAAAGAAATTCTCTCATGAATTCCCACAGGAAAGAACATCTGCGTGATCGACCCATTCACCATCAAGCCTCTGGATGCTGCTACCATCTTGAGCCATGCCAGAAAAACGGGAGGACACGTCATCACTGTGGAGGACCACTACAAGGAGGGTAAGGGTTCTTCTTTGCTACAAGGCTCTTTAGTTGTGTTGGTGGCCGTAGATGCAGACAGATTTTAGGCGTGAGAAAAGTCGCAGCTAATCAAAGACATTAAAAGAAAAGCTTTGTCCAGTCAGCTGCCAGCGGTTTTTCTTACAGCCTTAAACTCAGACAGTCTTTTATCCTTTGTGTCCAGGTGGTCTCGGTGAAGCTGTGCTGTCTGCAGTGGGATGCGAGCCTGGAGTAGTTGTGACCCGGCTGGCGGTGTCCGGCGTTCCCCGCAGCGGGAAGCCCCAGGAGCTCCTGGATCTGTTTGGCATCAGTGCTAAGCACATCGTTAACGCTGTCCGCCAGACCTTCGCTAACTAAGAACTGCTTTTCATCTTCATGCTTCTTTCCATCCACCTGCCACATTTTCTAAAACCTTGCCTCTCTGCTGCCATCGTGTGGCTTTGAATGTGATGTTCACTAACCCTGGATTGCTGTGGAAGAGTGCAGTGAATCTCCTTATGTTCATTCTGGTTCACATTTCCCCACATTCCTGTTGTTTTAGATGCACAGACCAAAAAGTCACTGAACACTGTAAAACATTTTGATTCCCTATCTGGTCATAACTTCCGTGACTCATTCCTGTCAGACTGTCAGCCGACATCCCTGTTCTCTGGCGTGTATTCCTTCATCTGTGCTGTTACTGTTTTTGAAATGTCCTAGATCACTTCTGTAGATGTATAGAGGTGCCTTTGATGTCTAAGCTGAGACGGATCTTTTCATAGATTCAAGTGAAACTGTTAAACATTCCTCCCTGGTTCCTGATTCAGACATCAGCCTACTGCAGTTTAAGGCAACCATCGTTATCCTGTTATCGCCTCAATGTGCTAATAAAACAGTCTGAATACCTTTCTCTGTTTTCTTTTCATGGGGAAGTCATGGTTTCTGATATAAAACAGTTTTACAGTTTATGTATCTAATTTCTAGTTTAGTTTTAGGCTCATCGGTTCTTCATCTATTTTCTACTTTTCCAAAATTGACTTGCAAGAGGAAAAACCCAGATATCCGTCTCCTGCATCGACTCTTCAGCTCCTCCCAGAAAAAAAACACAGCATAAAACGTTCCCTCCCAGTGGAACTCCTTCAGAAAATCTATATTCTGAGAAATTAATATAATAAAAACAACTTAGAAACAAATAAAATACACATTCAAGCACCTTTTTAAACCCCTAATTATAAAAAGAGACTGAAAAATTTACTAGAAATTTGCAACAGTATTTTTTGAGGTTCATGAGTAATTTTAGAGTATTGCATTTTAAAAGGGAATTTACCACCATAGCATCACATCCTCATAGAGATCTGTTCCTAGGTTAACAAGGAGAGGTTATTTCTGCTCAAATCTAGAAGACGTTTAAAAGATGCAGAATCACAAGAGCCTGTTGGATCACACTCAAGCAACCCATTCACCTTTCCTTCAGACAGAAAATGAAGCAGCCTCAAATCAGAGGAACAAGACTTCTCCAGGACTGAACTGTCATCTGCCTTCATTTTCTAATTTGCCATCCATCCATCCATCCATTTTCTCCCGCTTATCCGGAGTCGGGTCGCGGGGGCAGCAGCTTAAGGAGGGAAGCCCAGACCTCCCTCTCCCCAGCCACTTGGGCCAGCTCCTCCGGGGGAATCCCAAGGCGTTCCCAGGCCAGCCGAGAGACATAATCTCTCCAGCGTGTCCTGGGTCTTCCTTTGGGTCTCCTCCCGGTTGGACGTGCCCGGAAAACCTCACCAGGGAGGCGTCCAGGAGGCATCCTAATCAGATGCCCGAGCCACCTCAACTGGCTCCCCTCGATGTGGAGGAGCAGCGGGTCTACTCCGAGCCCCTCCCGGATGACCGAGCTCCTCACCCTATCTCTAAGGGAGAGCCCAGCCACCCTGCGAAGAAAACTCATTTCGGCCGCTTGTATCCGCGATCTCGTTCTTTCGGTCACTACCCAAAGCTCGTGACCATAGGTGAGGGTAGGAACGTAGATCGACCGGTAAATTGAGAGCTTCGCCTTTCGACTCAGCTCTCTCTTCACCACGACAGACCGGTACAATGCCCCCATCACTGCAGACGCAGCACCAATCCGCCTGTCGATCTCACGCTCCACCCTTCCCTCACTCGTGAACAAGACCCCGAGATACTTAAACTCCTCCACTTGGGGCAGGACCTCGTCCCTGACCTGGAGAAGGCATTCTACCCTTTTCCGACTCAAGACCATGGTCTCGGATTTAGAGGAGCTGATTCTCATCCCAGCTGCTTCACACCCGGCTGCGAACTGCTCCAGCGAAAGCCGGAGATCACGTTCTGACGAAGCCAACAGGACCACATCATCTGCAAAAAGCAGAGACCTGATCCTTAGGCCACCAAAACGGATCCCCTCACCACCTTGGCTGCACCTAGAAATTCTGTCCATAAAAGTTATGAACAGAATCGGTGACAAAGGGCAGCCTTGGCGGAGTCCAACTCTCACCGGAAACGAGCCCGACTTACTGCCGGCAATGCGGACCAAGCTCTGACACTGGTCGTACAAGGACCTAACAGCCCGTATCAAGGGGCCTGGTACCCCATACTCCCAGAGTACCCCCCACAGGGCCCCCCGAGGGACGCGGTCGAACGCCTTCTCCAAATCCACAAAACACATGTAGATTGGTTGGGCGAACTCCCACGCACCCTCCAGGACCCCCCCAAGGGTATAGAGCTGGTCCAGTGTTCCACGGCCAGGACGAAAACCACATTGCTCCTCCTGAATCCGAGGTTCGACTATCCGACGGACCCTCCTCTCCAGAACCCCTGAATAGACCTTACCAGGGAGGCTCAGGAGTGTGATCCCCCTGTAGTTGGAACACACCCTGCGGTCCCCCTTTTTAAATAGGGGGACCACCACCCCGGTCTGCCAATCCAGTGGAACTGCCCCCGATGTCCACGCGATATTGCAGAGCCGCGTCAACCAACACAGCCCCACAGCATCCAGAGCCTTAAGGAAATCCGGGCGGATCTCATCCACCCCCGGAGCCTTGCCACCGAGGAGTTTTTTGACCACCTCAGTGACCTCAGCTCCAGAGATTGGAGAGCCCAACCCAAAATCCCCAGACTCTGCTTCCATCCTGGAAGACGTGCCGGTGGGATTGAGGAGGTCTTCGAAGTACTCGGCCCACCGATTCACAACGTCCCGAGTCGAGGTCAGCAGCACACCCTCCCCACTGTAAACAGTGTTGGTAGTGCACTGCTTTCCCCTCCTGAGACGCCGGATGGTGGACCAGAATCTCCTCGAAGCCGTACGGAAGTCTTGTTCCATGGTCTCACCGAACTCCTCCCATGCCCGGGTTTTTGCCTCTGCGACCACCCGAGCCGCATTCCGCTTGGACTGCCGGTACCTATCAGCTGCCTCCGGAGTCCCACAGGCCAAAAAGACCTGATAGGACTCTTTCTTCAGCTTGACAGCATCCCTAACCGCCGGTGTCCACCAGCGGGTTCGGGGATTGCCGCCACGACAGGCACCGGCCACCCTGCGGCCACAGCTACGGTCAGCCGCCTCGACAATGGAGTCACGGAACATGGTCCATTCGGACTCAATGTCCCCCGCCTCCCCCGGGACGTGTTCGAAGTTCTGTCGGAGGTGGGAATTGAAGCTCCTTCTGACGGGAGACTCTGCCAGACGTTCCCAGCAGACCCTCACAACACGTTTGGGTCTGCCAGGTCTGACCGGCATCCTCCCCCACCATCGAAGCCAACTCACCACCAGGTAGTGGTCAGTTGACAGCTCCGCCCCTCTCTTTACCCGAGTGTCCAAGACATGCGGCCGCAGATCAGATGAAACGACAACAAAATCGATCATCGACCTGCGGCCTAAGGTGTCCTGGTGCCAAGAGCACATATGGACACCTTTATGCTTGAACATGGTGTTTGTTATGGACAATCCATGACGAGCACAGAAGTCCAACAACAGAACACCACTCGGGTTCAGATCAGGGGGGCCGTTCCTCCCAACCACACCTCTCCAGGTCTCACTGTCGTTGCCCACGTGAGCATTGAAGTCCCCCAGCAGAACGAGGGAGTCACCCGAAGGAGCGCTTTCCAGCACCCCCTCCAGGGACTCCAAAAAGGGTGGGTAGTCTGAGCTGCAGTTTGGTGCATAAGCACAAACCACAGTCAGGACCCGTCCCCCCACCCGAAGACGGAGGGAGGCTACCCTCTCGCTCACCGGGGTAAACCCCAACGTACAGGCACCAAGATGGGGTCTAATTTGCCAATGAGCTAGTAAAGGAAATAGTTTTATATGACACTTGTTGATGTAAGATTATTGTTTTTGTCTAAATCTGATGCAGGAAAAGTGATCATTTCCAGTAACAATGTATGAAATGCATCTTTCTTCCACAGCAGCATCAGCGTCAGCATCATTCCTGATGGTAGGAGTTGTTTCTCCATGCTGCTGTCAGACTGAGGTTAAGGAAGGTGTTGGATGTATTCTGTGGATTACTGCACGTTACTGTCAGGATTTAAATGAATCACCTTTGGACTCATCACTGTTTGCCTTGGAGGAGCACATCAGCACCGCAGGGTTTTCAGTGTTTAGTGTTATGCTGTCCAGCGTGCCATTTGGATTATGTTTGTCGTCTCTGTCCCAACAGCTGTGCTTCATGTGTGGAAACATAAAGAACATGGCCACAGATCGTCTCATAAATGAATGTGATCCTTTTGTTTTTGAGCTGATGGAACTTAAATAAAAACACTTTTGGGCAAATTTAATGCACATTTATATATTTGGTATGAAAAAAAGAGGTGTCGTCAGCATGTTTCACCCCATGGTGAAAATCCCATCTTGGCTCCACTTTCAGCCTGGAGCCACAGGGTGAGTGTGAGGAAACACACACTCCGCAGCTCATGAACAGCATGTGTGTACAGACATGACCTCGCCGTTCGCTCCTCAGAGTTCATGTTTGCTTTCAGATGTAGATGCTAAAGGTCAAACAAGATGGGACCTGACCTGAACTGTCCATCAACCCGGCTTCTCATTGGATGAGGTCCAAGCTACGATACTCTGATTAAAACAGCAAAAGAGGGGATTTATGTTACCCATGAATAGAACTTGTGCTTTAATTTATTTCCTTTTCCACCCCTACTAGTGTGTCTTTGCCTTTGAAAAATAAAAATAAAAAAATCAGGTCTTTCCGCTTGTTGCTGGCAGACAGTTATGACAGGGTGAGGAGACAAGGAGGAGCTGGGTGTGTCTGTGTTCCTCACGGCACGATGATCGGATGCCCTTAATAGTAGAGTGAGAGTTTATTTTTTCAACCTGTCCACCTCCCAGATATTCCCTCCATCCACGGACTCGCCTTCACTCCAGCTTCATTCTGAATTCAGAAGATTTCCAGGAGATCGACAGCTACCTGTAAAGGATTGTCCCTTGGGTTCTGTTGGGTGGATTTTATTCCTTTTGTGCTCAAATCTGAATTTGTGAATTTACTTCTCTCTTGAACTGAAGTACCTTTAAGTGAGCAAACATCCAATAATGCAACTGTCAAACATCTGGATTGTCATTGTTTATCTGAGTGGCTCAGTTATATCACGGCAGAGCCTGGACACGGGTCCAGTGTTGGACATGTCTTCTGATGGAGCAGATGGGACTGGTACTGGTAAGCTCAGGAGGATTTTCTGCTTTTTTTCTGCATTATTTTTGGTGCTGATTATTTAAATTCAATAATAATGATTTCATTGTTAACAAATAGACCTAAAAAAATCAGTTTTGTTATTTGTTTCACATTAAGAAGAAAGAAGAGAAGTGCAATGGCAAATGGAGAGACACGGAGAGATGGAGCAGAAGGGAGTTGGTTTCCAAGAGCCAGAGGATGGGAGGAGGATGAGGAGAAGTGTCTGGGGTCTGAGGGAGCATGGAGCACAGGAGGCTCTAGTAAGAACACACAAAACACAGAAAAACTAATGTGTACATACATTTATTTACATTTTAAATTAAATTTATTGCCCTACTTAACTAACCCTGTTTTCTGCTGCTTATTGTAGGCAGAGTCAGGGCGCCCTCTAGTGGGCTGGAGAGAGCGTGAAGCAGGAGAGCTGGAGAACAGCCGTCTTTCAGCTGAACTGATGGAACTTCAGGCAGAAGAGCAAAATCTCATGGATCATGAGAAAACACTAGAAGAAGAACTAGTAGAAGAAGAAGAGGGCGACGATGACGAGGAGGAAGAAGAAGACTCAGATGAAGATGATGATGATGACGATGATGATGATAGTGATGAAGAAGAAGAGGTTTCACCTTATTGTGAAAATTAAATTTCAACAGTTTTTAGCATCGTTAAGATAATGTGATGAAATTGTATTTTAGGAGGAGGAAGAAGAGGAAGTAGAGGAGGAAGAAGAGGAGGAAGAGGAGGAGGGAGGAGAAGAAGAGGAAGCAACTCCGCTTCCCAGCAATCAAACAGAAACACATTCCAGCATTACAGATCCTCTTTCTGAATGTCGGGCTGTTGACAGAGAAATCCGCTGCAGAGGCGTGGGCGTGACTCACCTGCCCGTCTTCCAGAACCCGGAGGTCACAACGCTGGACCTGGCAGGTGTGCACCGTTACTGTCACTTTAAAATCTCCACCCCTGGGTTCACCTTCCTGTTTTACACACACACTTACTCCTTCTGTGATCTGTCTTCAAAGAGAACAACATCAGAATCATCACCCCACAAACGTTCTCGGGCCTTCCAATCCTGGACACTCTGGACCTGAGCCACAACAAACTGGACGATGAGTCCTTCAGCCCAAACCTTCTGGTTGTGAGTTTCACAGCTTGTAACTTTCATCCAACATCGTGTGATGTCAAAGCTCTAGAGCGGTCTGTTAGCAGTAGAGTTTTCGTGAATCTCCACTACAACCACAGCTGTTATTGACTGAGCTCAGGTCTTACGCTGATTTTTATTCATCAGTTCTTTAAAGAGGAAGAATAAAAAGTTATTAGAAATTGGAGACATTAAACACAGAGAGCCTAATTATAGCTGAGTTAGCAGATGGTCTCTGTAGGAACCTTCCTGTGACCTCTGCTCAGATCTCGACCCCTCGGTGACCAACCAGCACCGTGATATGGTGCCACGTTTACCAGTCAGTAACCAGCCTAGAGACATCTGCTGCCAGTGGCTCAGAGAACAAAAGAGAAATTATTTTTGGAAGAATATCTCTCTCCATTTTCTCCTTACCTTACCATAATGACAGAGGGCTGGTTAACTGGCAAGAGCCAGACTGCACAGATCCTGCTTTTCCTCACACATAAACCACCCCAGCAGCTCCCACTGACAAGCCTCCCAGAGCGGTTTAGCCAAAAATAAAACATGACAAATGCCGCGGAAAAGATGCACAGAATGGAAATCTTCTCATTTGGTGTAATTCAGTGATCTCAGCTTGGGAGAGAAAATTATGGACTGCGAGTCTTTTCTCCTGCTTCTTTGCGCCGTTCTGTTACTTTTATTTTATTTCTGTTCTCTCGTGCAGAAATTGACCCTTTTGAAGAAACTGAACCTAGATGACAACCACATTACCAGGGTTCCAGCTCTGCCGCCATCTCTGGAGGAGCTGAAGATAGGCAGCAACAGGCTCAGTGCACTCACTCACCATTCCTTTAAAGGTACTGTTATCTGCAGACAACGGTGTTACATTACCTTTTAGGAAAGATCTGAGATTTTACATCCGATCAGTGTACGCCCAAACAAAGGTTAGCTCTACAGATAGTCCTGCCCATTGTTTCAGCTTATGTTAGAGGTGAAAACCCCAAACAACCTCCTATAAACACTCGTCCTACCCAAGTAATGGAAGATGTTGGTTAATTTTCTTTGCTGTTTTGGTGTTGTGATGTTATTTTTAAGGCTTAATCAACCTGCTGAAGTTGGATCTGGAGAACAATACCCTACACGAAGGCAACGTGTCGCCTTTAGCTTTCAGACCTCTTCGGAAGCTTCTTGACCTGCAGCTGGACAACAACCACTTCCGTGTCCTTCCACAAGGTCTTCCATCTTCTCTTCAGGTGTGTTTTTGCTGTCCTTTAGTTAAAAAACTGCCCCATTAAGCAAAAGTGCCACACATTAGCAGATGCATCAGAATGACAACTTCTAAATACGAAACATTGTAAACATCAGTGTTGTTAGAAGGTTCATGTCTTGTTTTTATTTTCATAGATGCTCAAAATGAGTAAGAATCAAATTGATGATGTGAAAGAGGAGCCACTGAGGGGCTGTGTCCGTCTGAGAGTTCTGGACCTGAGCCACAACCGTATCCACGAGCAAGGCATCGCCACCAATGCCTGGACACGCTTAAAGTACATCCATCCATCCATCCATCCATCCATCCATCCATCCATCCATCCATCCATCCATCCATCCATCCATCCATCCATCCATCCATCCATCCATCCATCCATCCATCCAACTACCCACCCATCCATCCATCCAACTACCCACCCATCCATCCATCCATCCATCCATCCATCCAACTACCCACCCATCCATCCATCCATCCATCCATCCATCCATCCATCCATCCATCCATCCATCCATCCATCCATCCATCCATCCATCCATCCATCCATCCATCCATCCATCCATCCATCCGTACTACCTTAATATGCCACAAGAGGGCAGACAGGCTACTTTTAGGCTCCTAAATTAGTTTGAGTGGATTAAGATTCAACATAACCCATTTTCACTGACATGAAAACAGTAATAACAGACAACTCCCCTCATCATTATCCAAAGCTGCCATTATTTTCAGCTACAACCTGTGCTGCACCTCACATTACTGGTATCTGTAACGTCTTCTTTAGCAAATACTGATGATTACTTCTGTCTTTAATCTTTTCCTGTCCTCACACAGGCAGATGCAGGCAGATATCACACAAGTCACGACAGCCGACTCCTTGTGTACTCAGAGGATCAGACGTGTGATTAAGAGCTTGAGGGCAACTGTGTGTGTGTGTGTGTGTGTGTGTGTGTTTAAATATAGTGAATTCCGGTGGGTTTTACTCTGCTCCCTGGGATCCTTGTGAACCACAGTAGAAGCTCAAGGGAAAACAGCGGAAGAGAGAATGAGAATGGGACTGAGGGAGATGCAGTCGAAGAGACTTTTGACAAAGTTATAAAGTTGAAAAGATAAAAGTTTGAGGTCCTGCATGGACACACAGTCAGTAAAACATGTAGAACCGCTGCTGCAGGAATGCATCAGTTCATATTTATACATCCGATATGATGCTGAGGCAGATTAGAGCAGAGCAGAAATGAAATGTAAAGAGTTTGATGCAGAGCTGGTTCTAGTTAGTCTAAAGCCTCTGCTGCTTGCAATAGAGTCTGTTGTTATTACCTCCTGCAGGAGCTGCAGCTGGAGGACACAGATGGTTGCAGGGAGTTTGGGACTAGATGGAGCTGAGCTAGAATTTGACCTCTTTGCTTACCGTATTACTGCTCTTTTTTAGCACAAATCTGCAAATCCAAAAAAGCTGAAAGATGTCAGATTTTATTACATTTTTGCTCAATCATATTTTACTTTTATATATCAAGAAAGGAGTGTTGAGCAAAACTTTTCAGTAATTTAAAGACACCGTGTGATTTAAATCTTTGATGACGTGAATGCTTTAATCCTATTCAGTTCAGGGAGATTTTCAGGTTTTCTTGCACACTTTGAAGTTTTGTTTTGCATTTCCAACAATTTGTAGGTCGACTGACACCAAGAATGACATCTTTTGATTGCACAAATGCTGTATTTATGGGTGCATTTGAGCAGCACTCATTGTTTTTACAACTTCAGCCTCACTTAGAGGGAATTTGACGGGTGCAGGTTCCACGCAGATCCTACATCAGACTGTAGTGTGTTATTGGGTGTGTTTACAGTTGTAGGGGCAGTGTGTAATCATGCACACACACACACCTTGTATGGTTCACAATGAAATCTAGTCATAAACGTCTTCAAATCTGCTTCTATCTCCGTCAAGTGTTTCCATCCCTGCTGCCAGTAATCTAATCTGACTCAACACTTCACATGAAAAACCAGAACATGTTTAAATCACTTCCTCTCCAAAAGATTACATAAACACCCCCAAAAACCTCACAGAATGATTCAATCAACACTTTTTTGCGAACATAATCCTATTTTTCCTGTAGTAGATGGGCCCAGTTATTACTATTGCTGGTAATATATTACGATCATTTTTTCAGTGATGCAATGATTACCTGAAAATACAAATTTGGTCATCATTTCACCAAAAGTGTGTGTGTTACATTGTGACATGTCTCCTCCCCCAGCACACATTGGTTTCATAATAAGCTTATATAAACAGGAAAACAAGCAGAAGAGCACACATGGTTGCACATGCACACTCCAGCTACTCTAAAATATCACCCTGCTGTCAAGTGAAACAAATTAAATGATCCTCTCACATTTTAAAGGTTTCCTCTAGAGTTACAGCTACAACTTCTTTAGTTTATTTGTGATGGCAGAAGACGAATGTTTGGAGTGGATTCCCAGCATGCAGATGGGACAGCTGCACGTACAGCTGCAGAAAACAACTCCAAATATGACAGGCAGACTAAAAAATAATTCCAGATATCCTCCATAAATCATCTGCATGCAGAAGGGCACATTTAATCTCCCACTGTCCATCCATCATAGTGTTTTTGAGTTTTTAAAATAAAAATATTGTTATTATTACATAATAAATATGTAAAAAATGAAGTAAAACTATCTTATAATCTTGCTCTGTGAGATAACGTGCATCATTTTACTCAAATGTGCTCTTTCAGAGTCGAATTTATATCTGGTTGCAGATAGCTTTGGTGCATATCTGCATCCCTGAGGTTTTATTTGTTGCACACACGTGTGCACATGTGTGTTATTGTGTTTGTTGGTGTGTATGGGTGCAGAAGGGGTGGAGGTCTCTGAGAAAGAGGACTGTGTGTCCCTCTGCTCATTAATACCATGTGGAGCTCTGAGCGGTGGCTGACTGCTGCTCAGCTTCCTGGAGAAGTTTTTGCAGACAAGTACCAGAACTGGTTTGAACTGGTGCAGAGACAAAACGAGGGTTGATTTATTTCAGAAACCAGATTTTCAGGGGAGCGTTGAAAAGTGTTTGTCTGTTTTGAATTAAATTGATCGACTCACCCTGAGGAATACGTTTGTTCTTGTAAACCTTTTATGATTGTAATAATGTGATGTTTTTATAGACGTTTATTAATCAGAGTTGTTTATTCACGCTCAAGGTCCTTGAAGTCAGAGAAGCAGAAAAAAGTTTCTACTGTTAACTTAGACTGTTATTACAGAAAGATTCAGAAATATAAAGTAGTTGTGACTCATCATCTGGGTCATGAAGAGCCCAGCAACTCTAAAACAGATCATTCATGTTTAGTGGATGAGAGTTAATGTTATGTTGACCATCAAACGTCAGTCTGCTGCATCTTAAGTGCTTTAGTTGCTTCACTTTTGTCTCAAATGAGCAGAAAATGTTCCTCCTCCTCCTCAGCTGTAAACTCACACCAGCCTTTAGGGACCTTTTACCCCCTCCTCCATAAAAATCCCGCTGCTCGTTTTGTTTCCTTCAAACCAAACATTTCTATCTTGCTTATCGTCAGCCGCTCAGCTCTCACCGTCTCTCATTGGACCCCCACCCTGCTGCGGTCCATGATTGTGCTTTAGTGTTCCTCACTAATTCCCTGCAGCCTTAAACCCTCAAACCCCGTCCAGCACCCCCCAGCTCCCCAGCACGGCTCACAGGAGTCCAGTAAATGTAAAACAAGTGGTCAGTTGAGCGTTCATTATAACTTTTACACTGTAGAACATTACAGACTAACATAACAGGCTCATTGCTTTGTAGCTATTTAAAAAAATGTGATTTTATTGACTTCTGTGGTAGTTTTTTATTTCTCTGGTAAAAATCTTTTAATAAAATCCATCAAATAGATTCTGTGTGTTTGTCCCAGATCTCTTGAAGACTTGAACCTTTCCCACAACCGCCTCAGTTCCGTCCCAACAAATCTGCCACGAGGGCTCCTTAAACTGACCCTCCAGCACAACAGCATCAACCACATCCCTGCCTTCGCCTTTCGTCACATGCGGCCCGGCCTGCGATCCCTCCATCTCTCCCACAACTCACTGAGCACCCGGGGTGTGGAGCAGGTTGCTTTTGTTGGAAGCTACCGCTCGCTGCAGGAGCTCCTGCTGGACAACAACCGCCTGCAGGAGGTCCCTCGATGCGTGAGGCAGTTTAGAAACCTGCAGGTGCTGAGGCTGGACAGCAACCAGATCAGGTGCATTTTCTCTTATAGTGCATGCTTTTATTTTGTTAAAACTTCCTAAAACAGCCAGTTGCATGTTTGAATGAGTGTGTGTTGTGGTTACAGGCAAGTGAGGCAGTGGGGAGTGTGTCACCCTCGTAATTCAGGC
This sequence comes from Aphyosemion australe, assembly GCA_006937985.1. Classification (NCBI taxonomy): domain Eukaryota; kingdom Metazoa; phylum Chordata; class Actinopteri; order Cyprinodontiformes; family Nothobranchiidae; genus Aphyosemion; species Aphyosemion australe. Next base: position 1,545,549 of record SSNS01000131.1, on the reverse strand, counting down.
TCCAAGTTGGCTTCGGTCCACCTGGAAAACAATCTTCTGAAAGTGGAGGCTGTTCCTCCAAAGGCTTTCTCCTGTGTCACTGACGCCCACGGACTGGTCCTTCATCCACAGCAGGACACACACACATGAGATCGTCCCGGAGCCAAACAGCTGCTCAGTGTTTTAAAAGTCTCTTGTCCTCTTTGCACCCCCGTGGCCACCCTAGAACAAGAGAAGGTTTGCAGAACAACTTTATATTCTAGCTCACTAATTCAGTCACTTTAAAGCATTCCTTTGCTTTTTCAAGTCCTCTTCAGGTAGGAAGCTGTCATATTTTAATATGCAATAAAAACGTGTAATTTACAGAGACTGGTGTCGTTATTTTACTAAATCCTTTTGACGTTTAAGGATAATACGTCGCTTTGAAACCTGGATCTGCTAAAAACACGGGTTTTTCTCCGTCTACTCATTGAGCAACGTGATACTTTGGGAATTTTACAACTGAGAAAGGATTAACATGTATTTTGTTTAATTCTGAGGTTCTTGCAGGAGGAGCCTGTAATCAGACGGATATAAAGTTGGGGTGTGACCCAGAAAACGAATCTCTAAAGACAGAGAAAACGTCCATAAAGGATCCATTAGAAGGAGGAATATAAACATCTTATTGGTCCTCTATCACCAGACCAGCTCCAACATAAACATCCACCAGCAGTTCCTCAGCGTTAGCAAACGTAGGGTCCAGCTGACCCTCAGTGAAATTTTCTAAACATGCAGAGATGACGTCAGACCCTGCTGGGTTGTGTGTAGTAATTGGGGTGAAAGTATGTAGAGATTAGAGAAGCAGGGCAGCCAATTACAGTGTTTTGACTCACATCGGAGGAAATGAGAAAAGGGTATCAGCTCCAGGAAGAGTGGAACTAAAGGACAAAACCTCCCAACAAGCTGGTGTTTAGGACACAAGTCAGCCTTTGTTCTCATCAGGTCTCAAGGCTGAAACGGAGAAAATGAGAAGAGCAGCAGATCGAGTCGTGCAGAGTGACTTAAGGGGAGTTAAAACTCTGAAAAGAGGAGAGCTCTTTTCCCACGTGAAAAAGGAAGCCACCTGTGCTCCTGTGCCCTGCTAACCCCATTCACAAGATTAATTCCCACGTCTCTGTATTCCTTGTCCTCTTTTCCTCTTTATCCATGAACACCACATGTGGTTGTATGTCACTGTCCAGGTTTGCTGGTACCAGTCCCTCTCCTCATCCCTCACAATGACCCACCTGTCTGGAGATACTGATGGTCTCACTCGGGTCAGAGCAGCCGTAACAGAGAGGAGTTACAAGCAAAACCAGCCGTGAGGAAAACGTTACAATATTTTAGAGATGCTGCTGCTTTTATTAAGGTTGTCAATGCATAAACACTGTAGCAGCCTCCTTACTATTTATTAGATATGCTGCAAGAAACACCTAAAACATATGAACATTTAAATACAGGCAGGACCACTGGATTCTTCTGCTTTCATGGTTTATATATATTGTTTGCATGCCATATAGCTTTTGTAGATCACCTGTTTGAGGCTAGACTTCATAGTCAAGTTTGCACTTGATGTATGTGTGTGTCCCACAGGTGTGTGGTTACCATGGTGACCCTAATGAGCCACTGGAAGTAGCTCTAACAATTATTTTGGTTTTATTGTTGCTAAAGAAAGCCATAAAACAAAATGTTTTGTGACATAAGATTTATATTCTTAGGGAAAGTAACGCTGCTGCCAGAGGAGCCCGCTTCAGAATATGTGTTGCAGACAGACAACACTCATTTCACAGTATATAACTTTGTGTAGTGTAAAAAGATGATGAACTGCTCTCAGCTGTCAAATGAGCAGTCATGATTTACAGATGGAGCGTAAACCAGGAGGCTCGCGGCGCGCGGTTTCCACACAGATCCGTGTTTCTGGGGCTCTAAATGAAGAAGCGAAGGGTTCCTGAGTGAGTGGTAACCTAAAGGAGATGGTTGTGTTATTAGGATGTGAGCAGATGACAAAGGAAACAATGACATGAGAGAACAGCACATGTATCGCCTCATATGTGATATAGACAGTCACTCATTTCACTCTCTGAGCCCAGGCGTGTAATAACACGGTAGCTTTCTGCCCCAGTCCTGTGCATGTGGTGCAGTCTCCATAATTGTACAGTCATTTTGTAAATAGCACATTACTGTCTAAGAAACTGCACTTTTGCATTTACACTAAAGTGCCTCGATGCTACGCGTTGAGCTGAAGCTTTGCACAAAAACAAATTCTCTCTCTCATCTTTTCTCCCAATCAGATGCTCGAGCTCGCCCTTAAATCCCTGAACCTCCCTGTCAGAAAGGGGGATTTTCAAATCTGACAGGCTTGACACCTTGAAGGCCATCCATCACAACGCACATGTGTGATGCAACTAAATTGTTAAGCTGACATCTCGTCACACGCAACAGATGTTTTGCATCCCGTCCGTCGGGCTTGAGCCAGATCCCATTTGTAAAGTGGTTGACCGAAAAATGGTGTCAAGCTTTTCTCCTCTAGTTGAACTGAGTGTTCTACCCAGAGACGGCAGTTTCCTGTGTTTGTTATTGGACTGGAGGGGGGGTTATGGCTGATTTAAAAAAACTGGTACATTCAGAAAAAACAGATAAAGAAATGAGACTGTAGGAAGAACACAAGAAGCCTTTACCTATTAATGATCAGTCTTATAAAGGCCCATGTATACATAAACCTAGGCAGCACCTGTGCAAGACAAATTGGATGGGAGCGCTAATCTCCAGAGACACATTAGCTGAGCACTCTTTGGGTAAAATTAGTTTAATTTAGATGCCAAGCCCTCTAGCTACAGACCCACGCCATAATCAAGTCAGCCACAGCAAAGGGAGGACGGGCACGCCGAAAGATGGAATCTGCAAAGAGAAACAAGGAGGAAGCAGAGACAAGAGGAATGCTATTGGCAAATGTCTTTTGTCAAAAAAGCCAGTGGTCCTTGCAGGGCACTGATCTGGCCTGCACCCTTCCTCTGCTACTGTGGGTTCTGCTGCATTTTCAGTCATAAAGGATCATAGCTAGCCTGAAAGTTACATCCAGTTGAGTTTAAATCGTTGATGTTGATTAAAATGATTCCATAGTCCAAGAGCAGCAGAGCCGATGGATAAATAATAATGTCACACACCACATGGCTGTGTGACATTGTCTGCATGAGGTCGGACAAGTTCCCAGATGGACCGGCTTGCCAAACTCACTGCTTGGATCTGGGTGCTGGCAACACGGAGAGGAAATCAGAGAGTCGCAGAGAGAGAACGAGACTCACGTCCTGCCAAAAAAGGCATTAAATAAAAAAATTGTGAAAAAGACACAAAATCATATGGTTCATGATCTCTTAAAACTAAAAAAGAAAAGGCCTTAATGTCTTTGGAAGTAAGTCCTGGGACTTTCTCGTGAATTGCTTTCTGTTTTTTTGGCAAATCAATAATAAAAAAAGTTATATAACCCCAAAAATGTACAAAAACAAGTCTTCCTGCAGCGCTGTCCAAGTCAAAAACAAATTGATGTTATCCTAGAAAACACCAGGCACTAAAAAGAAAAGATTTGTGTGGAAAATACATTTGCAAGGCTGAAATTGGGGTTGCAATAGCAGAAGGGTTTCATTTGGTTCTCCCTGCATGACTGACTGCTTCTGATTTAAATCAACCAAATAATCTCCAAGATACACGTCTTCAGGTGCACCTGTTCTATTGTTTGTAAACACAAACAGCTGATCAGCCAATCACAAGGCACCAACTTAAGCACCTGGATGTGATGAAGATCTTCAGAGTTTGGCGTTAACGTGGAAACGTGGATCCATCCTGCCTTGTATCAGCAGCTCAGGCTGCTGGTGTACTGGTGTGGGGGAGATTTTACAGCATCATTTAACACCACAGTGATCCCATCGTCTGATGGCTACCTCCTGCAAGACAAAGGACCATGTCATTAAGCTCAAATCATTGCAAACTGGTTTTTACTGGTCTCCATAGCCACCAGATCTCAAACCAATCTAAAACATTTGGGAAGTGGTGGAATAGGAAAGTCACATCATGATGATATAATGTCAATATGGACCAAAATCTCTAAGGCAGGTCTGATGGTACAAGAAAATAATTGAAAATATGTGAATTTAGATGATTTGTGTATTTTTTCGGCTGATGAAAATAAAAAAGTGTTAAAAGTGATTTGATCACTCCTGCTGTGTGCATGGGTTTTAGCCTTTTCTATTAAATGGTAAATGGCCTGTATTTGATATAGCGCCTTCCAGAGTCCTAGAACCCCCCAAGGTGCTTTACAACACAATCAGTCATTCACCCATTCACGCACACATTCACACCATGGTGGTGATGAGCTACATTGTAGCTACAGCCACCCTGGGGTGCACTAACGGAGGCGAGGCGCCACCGGTCCCTCCGACCACCACCAGCATGCAATGTAGGTTAAGTGTCTTGCTCAAGGACACAACGACAGCAACAGTTCTGAGGAGAAAATGACATCTTTCTGTAGCCCTTGACATTGTTATTATGATTTGTTCCTCCTTCTTTATGACTTCAGTTCCAATCATTTTACAAATTTCTTTACATGCTCAACGTGTAGAAATAACTCTGAAGTCACAGCTGCAAACTTTTATTTACTCATTTGACTAAATCTGAGTCTCCATCCCCTCCTCCTTCTCCAGAAAGGAGGCTGGCTTGTTAACTTTATGGGCTCGGCTCTGCAGACACGCAGTCTTTCTCCTGACTGGGACACACACACGCACACACACACACGCATGCACACACGCACGGTGGCCTGACACGTTTCTCAGAGGAGAGCAGAGTTGGAGGAGCTGCGGCTGGATGTCGGAGGATCACTGGGGCACACCGCCGTTATTCATCCCTGAATGTGAGACAAATATAGGACTTTTCTTTTGGGTCCTCAGGAAAGACTGAGAGGGAAACAAGAAAAGCACAATTTTTGGAGTTAATATCATTTTCTAACTGAAAGGTAGGCTTTGAATTTTTTTATTGTTATTGTAGTTATTTAAATATCTTGTAAGAATAATTAAGTCAAATAACAGCTTGTTTAATAGCTTCATTTGTTTTCTTTGTTTTCACTGTTTAATTTTTTATTTTTCCACAAATTATTAATAATATTTATTATTATTTCCTCATTTGTTTGTTTAGGCTCAGTAAACAGTATAAAATCCCTGTCACGTGACCGTTTCCCTCAACCTGTTACACCGTTTGCTGCGTGCTGTAACCTCAGGTGGACACAAGAGGGCGCAACAATGTTTAAACACCATTAAAGGAGGTCTTATTGTATTTCCAGAGTTGACCTGTAAATTAGGACACCTCTGATGCCTCGTTAGACAACCAAGACACCTAATTAACCCCAATAACCATTTAAGGGATAATAATAGTGAATTATAGCCAAATAACTTTGTTACACTGTGCTGCTCTACTTTTTCGGACTATATTATCCCATAATATTTCATGCACAAAGCATAAATAATTGAGTAAATCTAGAACCCAAACCATTCTCATGGAGTTTACATGTTAACCATGTGAGATTGAGTGGTTTAAATGCCTATTAGCCTGCCTGCAGGTTGCCCACCATACACCTACCAGTCGAATTGCTCATGTCTGGTTTCTCTACTGCGTCATGTTTCCCCCCTCAACATTTTATTTTTTCTATACTCAGAGTTATTAAAGCTGCTTCTTTATATTAACTCATTAGAATATTCTGCCAAAACAGAAAGCAAAGGGAACGCTTTAAAATTGTCATTGTTGCAATACTCTGTCTTGCTGCAGAGCAGGATTCTTCTTCATATAAAAAATGTAATGAGTCATAGTCCATTTTAAACTTGCACAAACTTTAGAATTATCCACATTCTTTGAACGAGGCCCGCCAGCCCACAGGCATGAATCTTCAGGTCAGCTGTCCTTTTCTGCTGCAGAGAAATGTGGGCCTTCTTTTGTTTCTCTGCCTTTTGCTCAGCTAAGGTTGGGCTTCATCCCTGCAGCCCAGCACAGCTCGCTACCACATCGAAGCCTGGCGGCACAAGCGTTCTTGCCAAAGAGTTCCTTTTTTTAGGGCTAGAAGTCACCAAATTACAGCCGCTGGTGCAGTTAACTCCACCCGAGTGTGCTTACCGGACCCGCCTAGCAGCAGCAGCAGGAGTATGCATGTGTGAAGGGTACAGGAACCAAGGATGCTTGAGTGTTTGTTCATGTGTCCTTCACAGGAACAATTGGCACGATGAAATAAGGGGCACTGAGTCCAACAATCAGATCATTTCCCAGAGAGTTTTCGTACACTGACTCTGTTTATGTTTGGAAGAGAATGTACGTGGGCCGGCACGGCTCCCCACATGCAAACATTTGTGAGTTTTGCATTTGTGCTTTTGTGTTGGAGTTTATTGCAGCTTGGATCGAGTTCAGAAGAAACAAAAATATCCCATTGTGTGACTCCATGCAAACAATGATTTAGTCTTTGCTGCACTACACCCATCTACATCTGATACTTTGTGCTCACTCAGCACTGTGATCACTAGGAGCCACCATGTGATTTTAATGGGCACCAAGTGTTGACGTGGCAGCTGCCAGTACACCGGCGTTGTGTTGCCAGCTGGCACTCGATAAGCGGCCTGCCTCACCTTAACTTTGCTCCCGCGCCTGCCAGCATGGTCTGAAGCACAGCGTGTGTTGCGGGAAAGAATAAGACGAGGCAGCGATGTAGGACTTGATTGAAATTGTCAGGCCTGGTGTATTTTGGCACGTCTAAAACGTTTAGGGTTTGTGGCAGGGCCAGTGAGGGATTAAGACTAAAAGGGCAGCATTATTATGGAATGTGATGATCTTTCACAACATGTTGAGGAATGCTTTCCCTATGAAAATATTAAAGTTTCATAGTTTGCTTTTCTTTTGCCTGTAAGTCAAATTAGTACTAAACTGAGGACTTTGGCAGTTATATGTTTTCAAATCTTTTATTGTAGCATCAGTATTGTCCAGTGGTGGATCTAGGATTTTTCTGACTACGGGGCCATTAAGGGGCCACTCTACTTATAGAGGGACAGAAGGTTTAAGAGATTTCAGCATTGTATTCATTTTTAAAGCCATTTATATCAGTTTAAAGTTTGTTTGTGGATAAAAAACAAACAAAGAAAGAAAAAAAACCCACCCAATTTACTATCTTGCTCATTAGTGCCACTAGTGTTTGGACCTGGAATTGCATCCACCTATAATTTGATCTTTGGCTGTGTTCGAATCCAGGGGTTGGATGCTTGTGAGGACGTGCACTCAATGGTCGACCGAGATCGGGTCCTTCATCTACCGCTAAGTCCGGAAATCAGACAACCTAGTGTCATAAATCCCCGCCCCTAGATCCTGTCACGGAGCTCATTTGCGGTGATTTATTAAACAGAATTTATTAGAAATAACTAACTAACTAACAATGCCTACAAACAGGCTTTTAATTTTACTTTAACCATACATTTTTTTATAAACTTACATATGAAAGTGTACTGCTCTGCTGTTCCTTCTGCCATTGTGAATTTATAGTCGAAATGCGTCCTCACAAGCATCCAACCCCTGGATTTGAACACAGCCATTGTGTAAAAGGACAGATGAGGGAAAGGACAGGGGCACTTCAGGGACCAATCAGATTTCAGCAGGGGACAATGCCCCTGTGACCCCACCCCTAGAACTGCCACTGGTATTGTGGTATTAATATCTTAAATATTATCCAAGATGGATTTAAAGTAGAGTGCATTTAATGGATGATACACATATTTAACAATTGATCACCAATGTGTTTTACTCCTAATTAGTTTCTATCCTTTCATACATTTATATGGATATAATAGTTTTGGTCCTACAGTGTATTGTGTCTGGCCACATGGCAAAAACTTGCCAAAAATTTCCACGTCAGATAAAAAATCTCACAAAACCTATTGACAAAACTTGATGTTGGAGTAAACAAACATGGCAGAAGTGGAGGATGGTTGGGTTTCTTCTAGTTCCATCACCTCACAAGTTTGTCCTTGAGGCATATAACGCTCTGATATCAGACCTAGACAATCCACCATGTTGAATATCCCTGATTTATGATCAGAGACATTTAATAAAATCTTCCGATAGGACCAGATGGCTCTTAACACACCACACACAGCAAGAGTATCTGATAAGATTAGATCCTTAAAACCTTTGAGAGGGGATTCCTGTAAAGTCACTGACACAACAAGTCAGTGACTCAATGCAATCTGGTGCATTTTCCTATGCAGGAAACTTTTAGCTAATTGGCAAAATGGACTGAACTCAATTAGAATGTTTACTTTGTGAAGTGCCTTGAGACTCTTGTCATGATTTGGCGCTATATAAATAAACTGAAATGAATTCAGCACTGGGTCAAAAATCAACATAACTATCTTACGTGTGTATCGGACCATAGCTAGCAGTTTTGTTGCTTTCCTTTGGATTGGAAAATTAGGAGTTCAGTTTCCTGTCAGGGGAACCTTGGTTCATAATAAATGAAAACATAAATAGCAATCTGCTGGCTCAGGCTACACCTCAGTTAATATATCAGATGTTGGCCAACAAGGACATTCTAATAATAAATGAATGACTCAAACAACTAATGTATAGATACAATTCTGCTAGAAGCTGTTTTTGCATTTTGGCTCCAGTAGTCTAGGGTAGCATCATCACCAGAAGTACAAACTATTAGAGTACCAAGTCCCCATAGTACTGATGGTTATACCACCCAAGTGACAAGCCTTTGTTCTCAAAATGGTACGTACATTTGCCTGAGTTAATTGCCTCCATTTGATTTTATTCATTGAAGGAAAATTAAAGTAGAAGTCTCAGTTTAATGGAGCTGCAAGGATTCAATAGGAAAAGTATATCTAAGAACTCTTGTGGACATGGAAAGCATTTCCATGAGGTTTGTTGATGCTAATGTATGCCTTACTGTTAGTCTTTTGATTTGTTTGAAAGGTTGGAGTGCCTAACCATAGCTCATACAGTAAAGCCTGAGAAAAGCCAAATATAAAGACTTACAAAGCGTTTAGATTGTATAGTTGAGTCCAGATGCTAGCACTTGAACAGCTGTCACATTTTACATCCTTCTGACCACTACTGACATGACTCCCTCGTCTTGTTTTCTCTGTTGTAGAGTTGTCATCCTGTACTCCGCTTTTATTTTCCTTTTCCATCCTCTGGTCTCACACTCCCACCCCTTCGAACACACACAAACACTTCACAGCGCCACACATTAAAACGAGACAGAAATAGCCACCCATGTATTCATCCATCCATCCATTAAACCGCTCACGGCCTTTGGGTGGGAGGAGAGCTGAAGCAACAACAATTAAGATCGCAGCCTTTTGGCTTGGTTTTATCTCAGAGCCGGATGTTTGACAGCTCACAGCTGAAGTGAGAGAGAGAGAGAGAGAGAGAGAGAGAGAGAGAGAGAGAGAGAGAGAGAGAGAGAGAGAGAGAGAGAGAGAGAGAGAGAGAGAGAGAGAGAGAGAGAGAGAGAGAGAGAGGAGGGATTCATATGTGCAAACACTAGAGGCAGATAAAAGTGGTTATTAGGACCGGAAGGCCTGTTTTATTGTGGGATGGAGTTAGTCTTGTCATGTTGTGTTTATAGTAGCCTTGTACATTAGTTGTGCAGACACAATGGTTCTGGTCTCTTTTTTTATCTCCTTTATCAGTATTTCTGCAGCTCCGCATCTCTGCAGAAGGAGGAAATCCACTCCTGTCACATTCTTTCTAGATTTACAATGCATACTTGCCACTATGCTGCAAAATATAAACTGCAAAAAAGGTTTCTTTATGTCTTTTTGTTGTGTGTCATTATGTGATGTTTACTCTATAGGCTCTGGCCATGTCCTTTTGGCTGCATTCTTCTGGTCAAGTCAAGGCCAGTGGGTTGTTTTTTTCTCCTTTGCTGTAAAATGGTATAATTTGGCAGCTATTTATGTTGCAGAGAGCAGACTTCAGGGACCAGTTATTCATGCTTCTAGGCTCACTATTAAACTTCTACTTTTGTAATAGAAAAAGTCCACAACATTCAAAAGTATTTTGAATAGTTCTGGACCCTTCTGAGTCTTGCAAAGCCTTTCTGCTTCCCAAAATGAACACATTTGTTTAAATGACCACTAAAAATGGAGTACAAATGTGAATGGTGTTTAATTAAAACAGGAAGAAAAACTGAAGCACAATAAACTAAAAACTAATAGATTTTAAAAGGTTCCTCTCATCTATCATTACTCATCAATTGCCCTTACTAATGCAGAAGGTCAAACTCTACTGTCCTGCTGCTGGGTGTCTTTGTAAAGAAGTGATGGAGGAAAGCTATTGCACTAACACTTCTTAGAATGCTGCCAAAACCAAAGTTTATTTTTGGCCTTAAAATTTCGTAGAAGTTCATGCAAATGTTTTTTTTTTAATTGCATACGTCGGTCATTCACATGAAACTCTCAAGTTATTTACAAGGTTAAAAATCACCAGCGGCATTCAAATGTAGCACTTCCAGTGCTTTCAGTCTGGCAGGAATTTAATATTTCTTTGTGTTGTACAAACCTACCGTGGTTAAAGGTTCATATGTATGAAAATTGCATGAACTGTTGTCACATTTTGCAGATTAGAACAAGACAGCTCATCTATTTCTCTGAACGGAGGTCTTTCATACAGCTACTTAGAGTAGGAATTATTTACAACTTTCACACAAAAACAAACTCCAATATGGTGAAAATATTCCTTCAAGTTGTTTTTTCCATGCTAAGCTCTAGCATGAAGACTTTTCATCACATGGGAGAGTTACAGTCACAGGGATCAGAGGTGGAATTAATGCGATACGGTTACAAGATTACAGTTTTCAGTCACCTCCTGGTCTCTTGTGGGAGTGGGTTTTTACTTTCCTGGATTAGCTCTGAGGGTCATGATTCCACTTGGTCTGGTAATAATTTCTTTCTCTGGCCTGAAGACGGTGACAGCACGCATGCGGGTCAGGTTAGTGCAGGGAGGATAAACCTGGCAAACGAACACGCACACACACACACACACACACACACACACACACACACACACACACACACACACACACACACACACACACACACACACACATGTCTGGTGACTGATCAGAACTGTGTGTGCGTGCACTGCACTATGACATCATGGAGCCTGTGTTTCATGACATCCAAACACTTGGCGCGACCCGTTTCCCCTGCAAGTGAATGGTGGCTTTGTTGCAACACGAGTTTGCTGAATAAATCTTTCCATCACTTCAGGTGATGTCTTCTTTGCTATCTGATTGGCTAGAGAGGAACGACTTGAGCTGCTCTGTGTGGGAGGCAGATGGTGACAGCTTGGTGTGGTTGAAGAGGGTCATTTTCTAGCAAGTGTGACACAGAATGAGTGTGTTTCTCCTCACCAGCCTCCAGTTTGAGTCTGCCCGTTAGGTGTGGTGTAAACAGTAGGGCCTTGTAATTAGGGACAAGCAGACCGTTTCATAATATTTTTGACCACTAAACTGACTTCATGCCTATGGAAGCTTAGGGATGACAAAAAGGTGATGTTCAGATACAATACACCCTCTGTGTTAGTTTTGTATTAAATGCACGTTATTGTGAACATTTTGCATGCAAAAGGTCTAAACCCTAAAACACGTGTGCAGGATAAACAGTCCCAGTAATGATTACTTAAAGCTCCAATTGCAAATCTGCAAAAGAAAGTAGCTTTAAAGGTTGAATATGGAACACAAACACCATAGCGACATCTAGTGTGTAGAGGTTGTAGTTGCAACAACAGAACGAGGTTTCCAGCTGCCGGGATGTCAGGTTCACTGCTGATACGTAAAGTGACCAGCCAGCACCATGTCCAGTGACAAATCGTACAGGGTAAGGACTAATTTCTACTAATAAGTTTATTTTGAAACAGTATTTAACTTTAGAACATCTTCTGGGCTCAGAAGCAGCTGCTTGACTTGCCGAGTTCGCCATTTTCCACAGTGCCAGCCTCGCTGTGTCGAGTGGACGTTTTACTGCAACGGTGCCCTCTATTGGCTGGTAGATGTAAACATAAACCCAGCGTCTTGCCCGTCAAAATAAATATTTAATTAAAATATAACTTGTAAAGGAAAAACTGTACCTTCATTCTGCACACCTCTAAACGCCTCATGGAGGTATTATTTTTTTTATTAAATTGTTCCATTTTGAACCTTTAAAACACAAACACAGTCACAGAACATTCACCCCTCCCATTGCCACGTCCACCTGACACCGGACCCTGCATTACCAGAGGAAACGAGATAGCGCTAGCCTAGCTTCTGGGTCCAAACATCTCTATGTTGTCTGCAGTGGTGTAGTCTACGTGATACGCAGGTATACGCCGTATAACCACTAGAAAGGCTGAAGAATTTCCGTATAACCACTTAAAAGTGGCCAACGATACGTAACGTGCAGTGTATGTTGTGGGGGCTCGCCAAACAGGCTCACAAGGACGGACGGAGTCCACTTTTCTAAACATCCATTGAACGAGAGGGAGAATGCATGCTTGTGATTGGTCGGTTTTGTTAGGTTTAGTTCCCAGAGACTGCTCACTAACACAGCGCACTGCTAATCTGGTGTTTTCTGTCGTTTATTCGTGTCTGACGCTGCTGCGGGTGCTGGAGAGCTGCTGCGGAGTACATCACCTGTGCAGTGACACGTTTTTTCTGGTGGACGGAGAGAAGCAGAGACAGACAGGACAGGAAAATATTCAAATAAAAACAAGACAACTAAACAAAGTTCTTGAAAAGGAAAATGTAGGAAGATTAATCCCACTACACCTTTTTACCTTCATAAAGAAATAATTCATAAGCATGTGATATTTATATATTTGATACAATTCAGATCACCTTCAAAAGTCAGTTCCACATCCAGGGCCGTATCAGGGCATTTTGGAGGCCGGGGCATCCCCCCCGCGACTGGGCTCAGTATACCCACTACAAATATGTAGACTACACCACCATGACTTCAAATGGTGTTTTTCTTTTAGGGACTCTGGTAGTTTGTCCTAAAGTTGAAGTGGTAGCAGCCGGCTGTCCTCTGATATTATTGAGCTAGAAACCTCTCACACCAGCGGTGATGAGTGGAGGACCCAGGGAAGTGGGGTGGTTCGGTGGGACAGACGGACCGAGCCGTGTCATTACCTGAGATTTGTCGACAAATACGACAGAACCACTTCATTTTTTTAAATCTCCACAAAATATTTCTAGCTATACTATATTAGATCGTTGTTACGAGGCATGAAAAAAACATTTTTTTAAGCTGGCTTGTGTTGCAGATTTGGGCTTGCAACTTTAATTTTCATTGCCCCCAACATTTTTTCCTTTTGGCAGTGGATGATAACTGAAAGTTGTAGACAAAAAAAAAAAAGTTTATTCAAATGTACTAAAAGTTCCTGTTTTTGTCCAGGTGTTTACATCCAACATGCTGCCCCGCTGCTCCTGTCTGCTGTTGCTGTGTGTGATCCAGCTGGTCTCGCCCTCCTCCGCTCTGCCCTTTGAACAACGAGGCTTCTGGGACTTCGCCCTGGACAGTTTGGAGAACGGCGGGATGATGGCGATGATGAGGGATCAGGACGATGGTTCGGGCATCGATGAGCTCCCCAGTCCCGACGTTCCCATGTGTCCCTTCGGGTGCCACTGCCAGCTCCGGGTCGTCCAGTGCTCCGACCTCGGTTAGTGGGAGTGTGTGAGAGGAAAACAGAGAGTTTGTGATGCGCTGTTGTGTGTGAGCATGTTGAGGATCAAACTAAACAAAATATCCCAATGACCCAACATGACCCCCTCCACCTTCACTCTGTGTTATCTAGGGCAGGAAATTTCTCCCCCGGGGTAACGCTGGTGTATTTTGACAGGGGAAAGGCATTTCTTTGAAAGGATTTTGTGTTCCAGACTTTGTGTGTGCATACGGAGTGGGAGACGACTGGAGAGGAGAGGAGAAGAAGAGAAAAAAGGAACAGATGGAGCAACAAAAGGAAAGGGGGAAACATAATATTTTGACAGGAGGCAAGGTTTTAATTTGCTTAGTGTCTTTAGGGGAACTTTTTAATGACACATTTTATTTTTGGGATCACGTATAAAATGTTTAATTGAAACCAGGAAGGGAGGAAGAGAAAGAGGGATTACATCATTTAAACATGATTAAAAGATAGAGATTTTATTTTGAGAAAGCTTTCAGGCAAAAACTGGTCCAGAGTAGTAAAAATCTCAGTATAATCTGATTCACAATCACTTCCTTTGCCTAATTTTAAAAGCATGAGCTCAAATGACTTTATAGATCTAAAGATTCTTCATGCACCCGCCATAAAACTCCCAACAAGATGCTGGCGTTCACACATCATGGTTTTGTCAAATCATCATCTTACAAGCTCCATATATTTACTGTCTTCCCTTTTTTTCTGCAGCTGGTAAATGTGGAAGCGTATAATTTCCGAGATGTCAAGTGCTTATTTAGAACAGATGTATTTTGGTGGTGGCGTCTGTCTCCTCTCGGCGTGCATCCCGGGCATGATGTTGAGTATTTGTGTTGAGGCTAACTGGGGGGTTTTAGAGGGTGCTGGTGTTGTCAGTTTGTGAGATTTGTGGCAGATATGGGTGCAATGCTGTGGTTTGTGGTTTGGAGGGTTAAAAGATTTACTTAATCAGGGTCTTGGTGAGTGCTTTTCCTCTTTTCCTTTGGTCAGGTTTGTTTATGGTGTCTGCTAGATAGGATGCAGGACAGATTTGGAGATTTATTGGTGCTGATGAAAGCTGGAGACGTGGGCTGGATGATTATTTCTTAACATGAATCAGCGTATTTTTTCACTGCTTACATCAAGAGACAGAAACCATAGAAGAAGAAGGCTGGTTTGTCCGGATTCACAGCAAAATGTGCACATTAGCACAAAACGTGCATCACATTTAGCATCAGATTTAACAGGTTTGCATGAGCTGGATGAGTTGTGCCTGTTCTACAAATGACTTTTTAAAGATTAAAACCAAGTTTACGTCCCATTAAAAGCTGCTGTTTTAAAAGAACTCTTCACTTTCATTCATAGGCTACTTTAGCTGTGGAGGAGCATTAAAAAGAACTTAGCTAAGGCTTGAATGTTTGAGTTTAAATACACTCTAATAGCTTATAAAATATATTCCTTTCCTGGATTATTGGCTACTGAATCCTGCTTCCTTGGCAAATCACAGAAAATGCACCGGGCACACAAACCTTGAGAGAATTTAGAAAAGGAAAAAAATACAGATTTAAATGTTCATTATTATCTATTTTTGTGATTCTTTCCCATTTTGCTGCAGACCAAGCCTTGGAAACTATCATTCCTCACAGCTTTAAAGGATTTAATTTGCTCTCGGCAGGCAGAAGCTTGATCATTTCCAGGATAAAGCCACACGGCACCAGCTCTCACAGCGTTGCGTGGGTGTGGTTTCAACAGAAAGAAGCTGCCGATGGTTTGATCCTGTGTGGTGTCACAGAGGGTGTGGCACAGCACCGCTAAAGCCATACATCTAAAGTTAAACTGCAGCCGGTCAGTTCTGGGCAGACTCCTGTGGGTCAGATGTGGTCCGTGGTTTCACTGGATCCCAGTGGGACGGCTGCCAGTCTCTCACCAGTGGGTCTTGTTGCATCATGGGTCTTGTCCTGGTCGGGACACATCCTGTGAGCGCAGCTGATGCAGTCGTCCATGTGACTGTTTGATGTGGTCTCTGTTTGTGTGTCAATGCAGGTGTATTTCTAAATTTCACCTGACTGCCAGTGTATTTCAGTCTGTCCTCGGCGTGCATTTAATTATAGTTGATTAGAGAATATTCCAAAAGGGAAAAATGCAACTACTTTATCCTTTTTTAGTGGACTTTAAGAAAAGAAGATGAAGACATCCTTAAGCAGCCTCACCACTCACACATAAACACACACGGCTTGAATTTCTTTTTAATGTGCTGGGGTTGAACCCGGCTCCTGTTTTTTTTTTTCTTTTATGTGTGACTTTGCTGATGGTATTTAAGTCTTATCCTTGGTGACTTCTGTCAAATGGAAACCAGATGGAAAACATCTGGTGTTTCCATCTGTTGTGAGGGAAATCTGTGCTTCCGTGTGTCCCCAACGCTACTGCTGCAGTGACGTCTGTGCATGACCTCCGCGTTTGTGTCCACCTTTCATTAAAATAATAACTCAGGAACACCAAAGTGCTCATTTAGGATTGCGTTGGAGTGGGATTGGTGTGACTATTTATTTTCCAAAGTCTGTGTCTGAGAGAGACATCCTAAGAGCAACAAACTGGTTTTAGGGTGTTGGTTGATGGTCACCCAAGGAAGCTTTTAATAGAGGATGACTCCCGTCTTTATTTTTGCTTCCAGGTTTGACGGAGGTGCCGAAGAATATCCCTCCTGACACCAAATTCCTGGACCTGCAGAACAATCGTATCACGGAGCTGAAGGAGAATGACTTCAGAGGCCTTACCAACCTATATGTAAGACACAAATCGCTAATTATCAACTTCATTTCTCTCAAAGATGTGCATCTGCAGCGTTTATTTGGCTTCAGTGGTGAGGAATCATGTCCTCCACATTCATTTCCTCTTCTTTCTTCCCATCTTAGCATTTTTCTGAGGGATTTAATAGTGCTAAAGGTTGCCTTTGAAGCCTAATCAACTGTCTTACAGTGGATTAGTTTACAGAAGTAGAAGCAGAGGCTACATAAACAGATTTTTGTGCCTAAATTTGTTTATTTCACTTCCTGCTGCCAATGTTCCCACATGAAATCAGATAAGAAGCCTTTTCTCCTTGTTTTTTTAGGCTCTGTCTGTGAGGAATAACATGATTTCCAAAGTCCACCCTAAAGCGTTCGCCCCTTTGAAGCACATGCAGAAGCTTTATTTTTCAAAGAACCTGATGACCACCATCCCCAAGAACTTGCCTGCCTCCCTGGTTGAGCTGAGGATCCACGAGAACCGCATCAAGAAGGTGGCAGCTGGAGCCTTCTCCGGACTGGGCAACATGAACTGCATAGGTTAGAGCTGATGACTTTAACAACCTGGGCCATATTCTGTGGTGCTCGCCACTGCCTACGCCACTGTAAAGAACTAGATTTAGCAAATTAAAAGGAATAAGGTTTATTTGATGCCACAAATGCTCAATTTTTCTTGCAGAAATGGGAGCTAACCCCATCCAGAACAGCGGTTTTGAGCCAGGAGCCTTTAAGGGACTGAGACTGAATTTTTTGCGCATATCAGAAGCCAAACTAACTGGAGTTCCAAAAGGTAAAAAAAACCTTCCTTTTTATTTTTTTTTTGATAAGTGTGGAATGTTTTCTGACATCAAAGTCTGAGAAAGTGGCTTAATATATCACAAAATGTTTTTTTTGTGTGAAGAAAACGAGATAAATGGTCAGGATGACATAGTTTGGAACAAGTTTAAAGCATTTCATCCTAAAACGAAAACTCACAGGTTTAATATGTGGCTTTTAGATCTCCCAGATAGTCTCCATGAGCTCCATCTGGACCACAATCAGATCCAGGCTGTGGAACTGGAGGACCTGGGCCGCTACAAGAACCTCTACAGGTCGGTTTTAGGCCTGTTGCACCATATAGAAGCTTTAGCAAGCATACTAGTGAAGAATTACATTCAGTCAGCCGTGTCTATTAAAAGAAATGTGTTTTCTGACATTGGAGTGTCTTAATGAAGTACTTTGATGTGGTTTGGTGTAAAGAAAAGGCAGACAAGCTCTCCTATGTTGCATTTTTTCTTTGTAGCAGGTTTTAGGGCGAGTGGTGAAGCACAAGGCAGGAATATTAAACCATAGAGAGGTGGAAATATTCAGGCTGACAGTTTGCAAAATCAGAAATAAACAAAAAATAGCAAAGGACAATTATATTTCTAAATACAACCATTAGCAATGTATTTTGATGAATTTCCCATCATTCTCTGTCAGTACCTACTATTTTTAGGTTTTTGTTAGGTTTTGTTGCAAGTAGAGGAGTTTAAGTATCCTGGGGTCGTGTTCACGAGTGAGGGAAAGATGGAGCGCGTTGTACTGGTCTGTCGTGGTGAAGAGAGAACTGAACTGGAAGGCGGAGCTCTCGATTTACCGGTCGATCTACGTTCCTACCCTCACCTATGGTCACGAGCTTTGGGTAGTGACCAAAAGAACGAGATCGTGGATACAAGCGGCCAAAATGAGATTTCTCCACAGGGTGTCTGGGCTCTCCCTTAGAGATAGGGTGAGAAGCTCAAACATCTGGGAGGTACTCGGAGTAGACCCGCTGCTCCTCCACATCGAGAGGAGCCAGTTCAGGTGGCTCGGGCATCTGGTTAGGATGCCTCCTGGACGCCTCCCTGGTGAGGTTTTCCGGGCACGTCCAACTGTGAGGAGACCCAAAGGAAGACCCAGGACACGCTGGAGGGACTATGTTTCTCGGCTGGCCAGGGAACGCCTTGGGATCCTCCCTGAAACTAATACCTGGATGCGGGTTCTTTTGTTTTGATACATGGCATGCAGTACCCAAACTTCACCACAAGATGTCATTCTTCATGCATCTTTAATTATTCGTGACTAATCTTCTCAAATGTCAAATATTTGTTTAATAGTTCGTACATGTTCAAAGCATCATTTATTTTAATCTTTGTTCTCTTTATGATTACTATACTGCAAGCACACTCCAAGTACCTTCTTCTTGTCTTGTTCTCTCCAGATTAGGTCTCGGCTTCAACCACATCCGTAACATAGAGAATGGCAGCCTGTCGTACCTGCCCATGCTGCGAGAGCTGCACCTGGACAACAACCGCCTCACACGCGTTCCCCACGGCCTTCCAAACATGAAATACCTACAGGTTAGTTTCAACTTTTGCTTTATTTTTAAGCGATTTTGAATATCCAACACCTTCCTAACCCTTTTCTTTTCTAGGTGGTGTATCTCCACTCCAACAACATCAGTCAGGTGGGTGTGGATGACTTCTGCCCTCGCGGATTTGGGATGAAGAGGACATTCTATAACGGCATCAGCCTTTTTGAAAACCCCGTCAACTACTGGGAGGTGCAGCCGGCGACGTTCCGCTGCGTGGGCGACCGGTTTGCCATTCAGTTTGGAAACTACAAGAAATAAAAACAAAGAGATGCTGAGCAATTAAAAAAAATGAGGGAAAGGTGATAAGGAAAAGAGAAAATAATTTAAATGTAGAATAAAACTTGAGACAGAAGCTGGAAGGGAGTTTATATGATATTTTAAAGATGGTTATTATTGTTATATTTGTGGAGGGGGAGCGTGATAAAGAAGAAAGTTGTTGAATTTTTAAAAAGGAGTGAAAAACAGTCCCGTAACTTGAAGCGAGCTGAGATCCAGAACCCGTGCGGTGCTACATTTAGTTTGTGCTTTTTAAAAATGAAGGTTTTTCCATCTGAAACAGATTAAAGAGAGTAGCGTGTTTGATGAGGGTCTTTACCCTCCCAACTCATGAAATATTGAAAACTTGTGAAGCATTTCATTCCAGTTTTTCACAACAGTCGTCCTTGTAACAGAGGTCATTCTTTTTTTTTAATCTTTTTGGTTCAAATGATTAGTGATTATAGAAAGCAGTGCATTTTAGGATGTTTTTATACATATAAAAGGTGCTTTATGACTTCATGTGTGTGTTTGTGTGCTGATTTGATCAAAACATTTCTTCTTCCTGTTTCACTGACCTGAAAACATTCGGTCCTGACGTCTGATCGTGAAACATTTAGTCACAGAGTCTGTGATTGTCCTCAGACACAAAAAGAGAAAAGTTTAGTCATTAACGAAAAAGGGAGAAGATGTGTCCTTTAAATGAGGCAGCAAAACATTTTGTTTTTTATATTTGATTTTGAGTTTAGTCTGCATCGTTTCTGATTATCAGTGACACTTTACTACAGTATTCCTTAGGAGGGCTGTGAGCTGGTGGGGGTCTGCTCCAGACTGAGTAAACACACCTGCTTTGCCCTGAAAGCAAAGCAGGCGTGTTTACACCATGCAACATACAATAGTAGTGTTGATGCATTGTTTTGCACAGTTTTCTGTCCTGCTTTTTTCTGCTTTGGGAGAGGGAGAGGTGTTATGGGGTGGGGGTGGGAGGTGGCCTGTTTACAGCTGTAGAGCTATGTTGAACTACTTTAGCCATGCATATTATGTCTATTATGTCTCTGTAACCTGACAACCTACTGCTGCATGTGAATAAAGACATTTTTTTTTGGCCTGCTGCATTTCAGTAAAGAATAAAGCCGACGCCCACTGGGTTGGAAGCTGTGTGAGAAATAAAGAAAAAACAAAGAAAAACTGATCATGAGTGAATTTTAAATGAAGTAAACATAAATGAATAAATAAATAAATGTTGATCAGATGAGACAACTTCACCACCAACATGCACATTGCTGTCATATTTAGGTTAAATATTCATGCTGTTCTGTCAGGGTATACAAGAGAGTAGAACAAACACGTCTTATTATCACTCACATGAATCCATTTACATTGTTTTGGTACAATATAAAAGTTATTATTTGTCCTGTATTAACTCTGATTTCCCCAATCAACAGTTTTAGAAGACCAGTTATTTATCCCATCCTGTGAAAACAAATTTACATAATTATGATGCAGATATAAATTATCAACAATTATCTTCTCCGTCTTTTTAAAAATAGTTTAAAAACTGTAAACTCCAGCATGACTAAAAAATATGAATGTGCAAATTTTGTATCCCCCCCAAAAAACCCCAGCAAATTTTTGAATTAGATCAACTTTTTTCATATTTACTGCAGTCCAATGCAGCAAGGACTATCTAGACCTTTACATAGGGGATACTAAACAACAACTACACAAGCATATGGCTCAACACAGGAGAGCCACCTCCTCTGGTCAAGACTGCAGTCCACTTACACCTAAAGGACAAGCGACACTCTTGACAAAGTCCACATTCTGGACAGAGAAGATAGTTGGTTTGAGAGAGGAGTAAATGAAGCTATCTATGTAAAAAAAACCTACACTAAATAGAGGTGGAGGTCTTAGGTTTCACCATTCTAACACCTATAATGCAGCTCTGAACCTAATCCCCAAACATTTTCAGTCTAAGTCACACCCTCGTGCATCTGATCAATGCAACGACTCCCTCACAATAGAGGCTAACGACCCGACTACACCAAGAGGTAAGGAGGAGGGGTACTCATAGGTAGTTTCTGCTCTTTGAGCAACAACAGACAGCTACAGTTTTTAAGCTTGACCCTCCCATATTCCAGTCAGAATTGACAAAGCTCCTCATATGAGAAGCGAAACGTCTTCAAGAAATCAAGGAAGTCCAGTTGCCTCCATCTGAATCCCTTTGGATTAGATTTGTATGGAGGGACTCACCCAGATTTATCTGACTGACTCAGGTGCCTCAGCCTTCTTCCTCCGGGGCTCGTTGCCTCTCAGTAGCCTTCGAGAAGGTCCGGAACCTCCAGGCTACACCCATTAGCAGATCCCTCCAGATCTGGGCTCTTTTTACCGTTAAGTGGGAATTTTTAGGAACTTGGAAAAGCAGCTCCAAGGCTGATGTTGGATTAAAGCAACCGATAAAAGCAACTTCTGATGTATTATTATTATTATTATTATTATTATTATTATTATTATTATTATTATTATTATTATTATTATTATTATTATTATTATTATGTCCTTAGAAATTATTATTAATAATAATAATAAACTTTTTTTTACTTAATAATTTTTAGGACAAAGGGGCGACTGTAATCTGATCTTCATGATGAGACATCCTGGTCTACATTTAGGCTGAATAAAAAGAAGTTTTCAAGATTAAGATTAAAGTTAAAAAAAAGTTATATTTTTATTTAAAGCCTCGGAGTAAAAGCCATTTCTGCTCATTTTAAATGTGGCGCTCTGTGCGTCACCGCGCTGCGCCTCCTCTCCATCCAACGGACTGAGGGGCGCTGCGATAAGGCACCGAGCGCACTTGCTGCGTGATTTGACTCTGCTGGACGGATATGCAGCGATGCTCCTGTAAAATGAACGCGTCTGCTGCGATCTCTGAGCAGCGAAGGAGACATCTGGCCTCGGAGGAGAGCTCGGACACTGGAGGAAACGATCAGCACCGGGGAGAGCACCGGGATCTGGAGCTCCGTTAGGCGGCAGCGGCCTGTCGATCATCCGAGGAAGCCGGGGGCTGGATTTGATGAATCGGAGGGATGCGCTGCTGGTGAGTCGGATGGTGCAGCAGAGCATGTCTGGAGCCCAGAACCATAAAGACAAGCAGCTACTGGGACACATATTAGGAGACAGCAGGCGTCGAATCCATGTTCCAGTCATATTTACTGTCCCATGACGTAAATATCGCGCTTCTAAAGGCCAAATGGTGGAGGTAAACAAGCTCATCACCTGGATGGAGGCTGATGATCACTTATCTCTTTACTGCTTTGAAGTTCTTCCTCATTTCCGGTCTGAAACTAACTTTTATGAGCCAATAACAGACTTACAGTAAACAGATATTGGATCATTCTGGTTTGAAGGCATCAGCCAGGCTTCCATAGATGCCACAGCTGAAAATAAGCCCTTCTAAATAAAGAAGCAAACATGACATTTGTTTGTAGCTGCTTGTCATTGCTCAGCTTTTTTTAGCTTCCAGAGGACTTGACGCTGAGACAAATCTTGCATTCTCACTCAGTTTTTCTTTTTTTAACTACAGAAAGCTGGATAATGAAAGGAGGACGGAAAGAGGACAAGTGCAGTGTGTTCCTCCCAGTCCCGGATAGGATTTAATCAGACAATTAAACAAGGTAACGTTCCAAATGCAGCAAACATTCCCAAGTTTTGGAGCCAAATCACGCAAAAGAACATCAACATTCAAAATGTAATCACCTCTTGGACGGCATATAAAATCTGCAAACTGTGATTTATTATGAGTGAGTATTTTTAGGAGTAGTTTAGAGTTCCACAATACTTTTATTAGAGGAAACAGATATGCTGTCACAATATCCAAGAAGATTATCCCCATCCTGCAGCACTAAGCTTGCTAAAAGCTCTCTCTGCACTTTGAAGATGTTTGTAAGGTCCAAACCTTTTAGTCAAGCTTTATTTCAGGTCAGTGGGGTTGAGGCTGGATGCTGCAGCACATTAGGTCAGAGTACGCCATTCAACCTCAGTCACAGTGGATGGTCCTTGGCCTATTTTCTTCTTTTGTTCTTGTTTTTGGGGCATGAAAGTGGTTTATTTCTCTGTCAGCTGGAGAGTTGATGGAGACACTGCTGCTGGATGAATGAGTTGAGCTGCTAGAGGAACAATGAAGCAGCACCTCATTGAGGTGATGAAGGTTTTTTTTGTGTAAACCTTTTAGTGGGCGTTGCTAGTCATTCTGCTATTGTGTCCTTAGGCTTCACCCACTGTGCTGCCTCATCTCTGTGTAAGTCGCTTTGGGTGAAAGCATCCACCAAATGCGTTTACATGAATTTTAGTCTCGTCTTAAAACTATCTGGGCATTTAAAGTCATACTATGCAACATTTTCATATTTTAAAATCATTTTCTTGAGCCAATATGTGCTAAAATGACCCTTTACAGGGTTAATGAAATGTCAGTCAGACCCCCACCGCTCCTGTAGGCACTAATGAAGGCTGAGGAGACGTTTCAGCAGATAAGTTTCACTTTTGGTTTCACTAACGGACACTAGGGGGTGCTAAAAGCCAGCCAAAACGGCATAATACTCCTTTAATTTTTATATTTTATTTTGAAGGGTGCAACAGAACATCAGAAAACACCTTCTCTGTGAACTATGACCCCTTTGAACAAATGCAGGTGTTGTAGGAAACTCAGATGTGATGCAACATTATACCTTAAATGATTTTTTTAATAATAAGAATTTATCTTTTCATATTTATCAGCAGCAATAATACATAATAGGTTTGTGAGAAGTCTTAGTTTATAATGGAAGGTGATTTAAATAATGAACAGCACTATTAACTCATCTATTATTTATATCTCTCCTCTCAGCGTCCTCTGTGGTCAGAAGGTGATGGTGGTGCCGGCTGAGCTTCACCACTACTCGACCTTCCAGCTGATGGATGCCCACATCCTGCACGCCTGATCCTGCACGCTAGGCTGCCACCTCCCCTTCCTCTCCTTCTGCCTCTCCTTGTTCATCTCCCTCCTCATCCTGCTACTTTATCCTCCCCCCTTCTCTCCCTCCACCCCTTTATCCCTTTCCCCCACCTGGAATTTCCTGGTATCTCTACAGTCTCCTTCATGATGGCTTACTGTGGGCGTTCTTTGGACTCCCCGTGCACTCTAGCCTTGCTTGTAGGCTTCCAGTTTGCTTTTGTGCTCTACTTCTCCCTGGGTGGCTTCAGAGGCTTGGTGTCGGTCTTAGTGCACACAACAGAACCTGAGTTTGACTATTCTCGACCTCACGATGTCTACACCAACCTCAGTCATCTAGGAGCACCGCCTCCTCCACCTCGGAACACCAGCTCTGGACTTCCTGCCTCGGGACAGCCGCTGAGAGACTGTCCAATCCCATCACCCCTGTTGGGTGAGTGAAGTGAAACACAGTGAATGTTCCTGTTTTCTACTAAGCTGTTGGTCAAAAAGTCCAACTTTCCTTTCTTTTCCAGTTGGACCTGTGTCTGTCCATCTCTCCTCTCCTCTGTCCATGGAGGAGATCAGACAGAGGAACCCGTTAGTGTTGCCTGGCGGGCGCTACCGGCCTCCAGACTGTGAACCCCGCCACCACACAGCAATAGTGGTACCATATCGGAACCGAATAGGCCACCTTCGTGCCCTTCTCTATCACCTCCATCCCTTTCTGCAACGGCAGCAGATCCACTACAGCATCTATATTGTACAGCAGGTCAGACCACGTGTTGGAGTCTTTAAGATGATATCAGATAATATTCATTAAGAAAATATAATCTAATAAATAAATATTTTTAAATCAATAATGTCACTTTTATTGAGTAAATATCCCAACCTGTCTGTGTTCCTGGCTTCAGTGGGGGAACGGTACGTTTAATCGGGCCAAGCTGCTGAACGTCGGCGTGCGAGAGGCTCTCAGAGATGACGACTGGAGCTGCATTTTCCTTCATGATGTGGACCTGCTGCCTGAGAACGACCACAACACCTACACCTGTCACAAACAGTTCCCCACACACCTGTCTGTGGCCATGGATAAATTCAGATACAGGTAAAACCAACAGCCTGAATGCGTGTGATTTATGGATTTCAGTGCATTTTGCTTGAGATGACAAACTAAGCCCTATATGTGATGTGTCCCTCCCAGGCTGCCGTACCCACAGTATTTTGGTGGGGTGTCTGCAGTGACCCCAGATCAGTACATGAAGATGAATGGCTTCCCTAACCAGTACTGGGGCTGGGGCGGAGAGGATGATGACATAGCTGCCAGGTGAGTTGGAAGTGCACCCTCTTTATTCCTCTTTAAATTTCTCTTTTCATTCATCTTATTTTTAAAAATGACTATTTCATTTAATTCATCATTTCACCTTTTATTTTTATCAGTGCATTATAACATCATCTTTCATCCTCATGCCTCTCCTCTTTGCTGCTGCTTTTTATTATCTCCTGGAGTGAGCTCAGTGGGTATGTTTGTATGGATTAGTCTGCAGATTTAGACGGGATTGTTTTCAGTGCTCAAGCTGCAGTACCCTTCTCTCCACTCTCAAAAAGAAAACTAAAACATAAAATAAGTTCTGCTAATTAAAGATATGCATGGAATCTTCTATGCATGGAAATTGAAGTTAATGTTTGCATTTAGTTAACTGGAGCAGTTTTGACGGGAACTGTAGTCTTTTCCACTGCCAGTGGTCCATAAAAATAGTTTTTATTTTCCTCTGCAACAGTTTTCTTTGTTTATCTGCTTTAAAAACTTTTCACAAACTCTTAGATTGAGTAGTTTTCTATCTTTGTTTAACAGAAAAACACTTTAATTAGTTAGAGAATAGATTTATTGTTTTAGGAGTACTTTGTCATTTTTTCCCTGGACTTTTATGACTGAGAATCTCTTCTGACTTCTGTTTCCTGCTGCCAATTCAGAGTTCGGCTGTCCGGGATGAAGATAGTGCGCCCCCCAGTGGCCATTGGTCATTACAAGATGATCAAACATAGAGGAGATAAAGGGAACGAGCAAAATCCACGCAGGTAGAAAAAATAGAAACATGAGACATGCAAATTATTATTATTATTATTATTAATAATAATAATAATAATAATATTATTATTATCTCTGCCTAATCTGATCCTTGTAGGTATCTGTTTATACATTTGCATAACTAAATTGTTGAGTTTTGCATTTTTTAAATGAAATAACATTATATCATGCTATAATTTACATCAACTACATTTATGCATAATCTCACACGTTAAGGCTTTAATTTACCTCAAAAAGTTTTCAGGCCTTTGAGAACAGCCTTGTTTCTTAAAGCCTGCAGGACCTGATTAACTTTTATAAAAAATCTGTTTAAGACTGAGAAAATAACTGATATTTTAGCAAATGTGCAGATTTGCTTTCATGCAGAGAGGAAGCTGTGAAGATTGGTTGAGCTTTTTAGTGGCGAGAGAGGCCAAAGCGGGAAAATCAAAAGGAAAACTTCTAATATGAATTGTTTTATATGTAAAGTTTGACAGTAAAACACACTTTTATAAGATAAATGTTTCCCATAATGCATCTGGGAATTTTTTTTATCAGGATGGTTCTTTTTCTTCACAGCACCCTTTATTTGCAGTAACAGATAGCTTAGCTTAATAAGCATTAGCAATGCTATCACATTCTTGTTTTTGCAAGAAGC
Source organism: Aphyosemion australe (assembly GCA_006937985.1). Classification (NCBI taxonomy): domain Eukaryota; kingdom Metazoa; phylum Chordata; class Actinopteri; order Cyprinodontiformes; family Nothobranchiidae; genus Aphyosemion; species Aphyosemion australe. Next base: position 1,518,729 of record SSNS01000131.1, on the reverse strand, counting down.
ATCTTTGTTGTTGAGTTAAGTTTCAGGGGCTAAACTGAGAAAACCTTTAACGTTATGAGACAACAAGTATCTTGAAACCCAAGGAATTAACCTACCTTTACCCAGCAGTAAATCCATTATTTGCCGTTTGTCTGTCTAGATTTGACCTTCTCAAAAGGACCCGACTGAACTGGCACTCAGATGGCCTCAACTCACTGAACTACGAGCTGCTTTCCAAAGAGCTGGAGCCGCTCTACACCAACCTGACCGTCAACATTGGAGAAGACCCACGTCTAACTCTGGGCAAAGCTCCCGTTGCTGTGAAAACGACGCCTGTCCACCCACGTAGCACCAGCAATATCAGGGGCGCCGTTAAACATGAAAAGAGGAAAGAGGAAAGGGCGGCGACAAACAGCACTATGGCAAAAAGACAACCTGTCAAATCGAAATCAGCGAATCAAACGACACAGAAGCAGACTGGAGTGATGAAATAAGAGGTACATGGTTAAAAACAGCTCTGCATTAGTAGCATAAAGTGGCGTCCTCCTTCGTTTTGATGTAAAATGATGGAGAGCAGCTGAGGTCTGTTGTGTTAAGAGTAGTTATGCACTGGATCAAAAGACTAAGCTTGTTCCTGTTCAGAGGCGGACTCAGGACCACTCCTCCGGTTTATGATGCACTGAATGTGACGCTACTGACTGACAAAAATCTGTTTTTGTCTATAGCTAGACCCGAAGTAGGATGACAAACAACTCAGTCGTATCCAAGTAGAGGTCCAAAACAAACTCACTGAAAACAAGACAGCAACGATTGGCGTCAACCAATTGGTCTAAAAAATAAAATAGAATGAAAAACAACAAAAAATAAAAGCTGCTGCCGTCTGTCCACCTCACTCTACAGTGGGTTTGTGTTTCTGTGCCTTCTCTCTATTTTATGCGCATTTTATAGACTGATATATAGTTGCTTTTAAACGCTGACCTGGGTTAAGTTTTACCTCTCCTACCATGTGGGACAAACATGTAGACTGGGAGGATAAAACTGATCCTGGATCAGAACAAATCATTTGTCCCAGGATTGCTGTTTTCTATTCGCTTGCATTGATCAATCAATGACCGACTCCATCGTTACTGGACAAATCTAGAGTTTATATTTCTATTTAGAGAGATTTTTATTTGTGTACTGGTTTATTTTACTGTTCTTCATTGCTGTCTGGTGCCTCTCTCGCTCTCTATGACATTTAGTTTCTAGACAATCAGACTATGTGGGAATCTAACTGTATCCAAACGCATAACAGGTGTCAGATGAACGTAGACGTGGCATGATAGTTGTTGTCTAGTTTGACTATAATCTTGATACACGGACAAACCTGTGCGCCATCTTGTTTTATTATTTTCTTTCTGATTCGTGAGATATGAAAAAGAAAAGCAGTTGCCAGTTTAAGAAAGTATTTTAATATCTAATGTGGTCAGGGTTACATCAAAGCATTGTCCTTTCACCTACAGCCTCAGAGCTTTTTTATTTTAGCTAAGTTTTTGCTTCTTTGTGTCTTTATTTGCTTCATTTAAGCAAATCTTATCATGAAGGGATGACGGATGGAAACAAAGTTGATTTCCATGTAGGTCAGCTGTGGATGCCAAAAGCAGATTTAGGTGATAGTTCAGGTGTTTGTGTTGAAATGTTAAGAGCATTTTAATTTACTAACTGTATTTGAAATATCTCAGTTTGGAGAAACTCAGATGAAACCCCTGAGGTTAGAGTAGATTTTTACCGGTCTACTCAAATATGAAGATTTAAAATTAGCCTTTGCAGGAGTTGCTACAAACATTTTGAGATTGCAATTGCTTCAAGCCTAGAAATCTAGACCAGTAGCAGAAGATTTTGCTCTGCAGGTTGGTCTAGCAATGCTCCATTGACGCCTCAGCAGATCTACCACTGGCCCAAATAGTTTTGTGTCTTGCCAATCACAGCGCTTTATGTTATGTCGGGCAGGCTTTGCAGCAGAGCTGTGACAGAGCAAAAAAACAAAAACAAAGATGGCATCAGCTCAAGAACGGCGCTCATCTGAAAAGGCCTTGGCATCAACTTTAGGATTTTCTTTTAGACATAAGCAGATAGAGGTACTTAAATCATTTATTTTGACAATGTGCATTTTCTTCTTATTTGACGGAGTATGGCAGACTGCCCCGTTGACTGATTGCTGCAGCGCTGAATATGTCACGTTGTTCGTTGCTCTGATTGGTCGTAGCACTGTCTAATTACGTGAGGAGACAGTTTGAAAGACAACCATAGATTCCACCCCATGACTGAGTTGTGTCAATGGCTCGTGCCCAGACTATATATTTCTATATATATAGAATGACTTGCTATAGGCTACCTTTGTTCTAGCCTATCATTCAGAGTTAATTGTTTCTCCAAACTGAGATCATTCAGAGCTTTCTGCAACAGGTTAGATGAACTCAAATCCCTTCAATTTCTCTGAAAGTATAAACTCTTTGGAATGTATAATTTTCAGTGTTCATCTTGTATTTTGGAACGGGGGAGGTTGTCCAGTGGGAACTTGAATCGGTTCACTTTTAGGCATTAGGATTTCTCGCTGCTATTTAAAACTGTAAATTATAGCTTCAGGTGAAGTACTGTAACCCACGGTGTGGAGCTGTGCTCATCCTCACACTAACAGGTCGTTCACAAGTTAGGCTGAACTGAATGTATTTTATTTATTGAGTTGTATCACTGAGAGAGAATCGCGATGACTTCTGAAGTGTTCTAGATCCCTTTATGTGTTTTTCATGTTTCATTTGTTTTTCTTAACATCGTGCCTCATGAATTAAGCCCATATCACTGAAGGAGTTGCTGCAGAGTTGAGCGCCCTCTGGTGGCGAAGCCTGGCAAGACAAGCCAAGCAGAGAGAAGCCAGAGCCTGAATGAAAACTGCAGTGTTGTGACATGAATCTTAATCATTCACTATTCACAGGTTTCACCCAATCAAATCTCTGCATGGCTCTACGAGGAGGGGTTCTTATTTACGCAGTATGGCATCAGCTTAAAGGAGTCGAGCAACTCTGAATCTTCAAAATGAGATATTTTATGAATGGATTTGGTTCTATACAAGTATTTTATGTCTATATTAAAATTTTGCTTTGAAACAAAGAGTGATGCGCAAACAGACTGTGTTGATGGAATAAAACTGAACAAGGGCCTAATTTCTTACTGTTATGCAACGTGAATATTTAATTGCTTACAAATATTCTCCATTTATCAAATCCTGTATGTAACAGTGACACAGTGAAAGCTTTTAAGGACATTATATAATCTCAGCAGATTAATCAGAAAACTGTGTGCTTAACTTCAGATTGGTCTATATTTATGAAATAATAAGTTAGTTTTTTATAAAGGGTGTTTTTGTAAAAGTGGTGGGCTTATATAACGTGTAGATGAATACACAGCCAGTCAGATGGTAACAGCTTAATAATGATATTTTCTTTTTCTTGTAATCATGTTATCTTAAAGTGCTCATGTGAAACCAGCTGATAGGACGTTGGGGTATTTATGCATCGATATGTGACCACTCATGAAGTGTTTCGTCCTTTTTTCTTCCTTTATGTTGCCTTATTTATCAACTTTATCTTGAAGGTGAGACATGTGCATTTGTCTGTTTGTACAGAGCAAAGTTAGTAAAACAGGCAACAGAGACTTGACATTCCATGGGCATCGCTATGATAGAAAGCAAATATATAAACCAATAAAAACATTAACCAAAAACATGCCTTGTTTTATGTTTCCTGTGTGCAACATCCATGTACTTACCTACATGTAAACTCATGCATCAAATGCATATATATAGTTTCTAATTCCTGCAGGACTCAAAGCATCTTAATGAATTTCAATTAGCGCTGCTTTAGCTGGAACACTGCAGAGACCAGATGCAGAAACACATGCTCCAGAGCAGTTTAACCGCACAAACGGTTACATCATGCTGTGTTTTGCAGTCCTAGATGTTCCATGTGGGCATAAAGAGCTGGATTAAAAACTTGGATATGAGCTCTTTCCTATAAATAGACAGTAACCCCCCCTCAGCTCCAAATTTGATCTGTTTCATAATCTAAAATGCTCTATGAGTCACCAAGAGAGGGCAAAACACTAACTTATGAAAGAAGTGAACCAGCAGAGCACATTACAGCTTACCCCACATCCCAGCATCAACACAACATGCTCATGGGGAACTGTGGAGGTGAATTAAAAGCTTTGGTTTTAACAGCAAAATGTGATTATTTTAGGCTTTTAGGCGCATCTATGTAGTATCTTATTTCTGTTGCATCTATTAATCCTAGATGCTTTTCTTATGTTATTTGCTACAGATTTTATGACACAAAATAATCACAATATTCAACGTTTACTTAGCAGTAACACTCAGTTATTTTTGACAATCAGCTGCAATCACCAGCATCCTGGTAAATGATAAAGTTCTATAGCAAATAAGTAAATGTGGATTTCATTAATATTTATACTGAAAAAGCTGCATCAATTCTGCAAACATCATCTCTATCATGACTCACACCTTACCCTCCATTAGGATAGGATGAGACAATAGTGGGGCCGAATATCATCTGAGCTCATGGCACATTCTTGTCGTATGATGCTGTGGCCGTGACGGTAAAGTTTGCACTTTTCTTCTGGAGGACTGACAGATTAGCCTGCTGAAGAGACTGTGTCAGGCAGACGTACTAGAAGGCTGAGGCAGCCTTTAGTCACCTCCTGTTACTCTGAGACAGCTATCCTCACACACACACACACACACACACACACACACACACACACACACACACACACACACACACACATGAACGCACACAAGCAACTTTCAATATCCCGAAAAATGTGATAAAACGTTACTGTTATGCAGCTGTTTGTTTTATTTAAATGACTAATGTCTGTATATCAAACTGTGAAGTTTAATTGCCTTCATATGAAGGAGGAAGGGAATTTACACCCTCCAATGGTGACAAGCTACAACTACATCTTGGTTCTGGTAAATCATCAACAAACATTTTAGCCTTTTTTATCTCAATGAAGCTGTAAGAAAATATTCCTTAGAAGACAAAGAAAACAGGAGAAGTGGAAACTACATCTATGAAGTTATAATAATTACTTTAGAAACATTTCCTCTACACTCTTTAGAATTTAAAACACTATAGGGATTGTAAACCATTAAGGTGCCAAAGTAAGAAAGTTACAGTGAAATAATCACAAAACTCAATCATGTTGAAGGTTAAATTAAAACAGATTTCCTTCTCACTTGGCTGAAGGGTTGTCAGTTTTTCTCATTTTAAAAAGCCAAAGAGGGATGTAGTCTTTGTTTGCGATATGTGAGCCTGCCGGGTTATCTAGTCTGCATCGGCAAACGCTGCTGACACCGGCCAGCAAAACATACCAGAGCTGTTGGAAGAACCAAAGCCAGTAAATGGAGCAACCAGGAAGTCATTTTTTAAGAAGCCACAGCATCATTTTGTTTTAGTCTAATATCCAGTGAAGAAGGTTAACGTTGAGCTAACAATGCTAATGGTGAATTTGAAAAAAAATAACCAGCTCTAAAAATATCTCACGCTACTTTTTCCGCTGATCCGTAACTGGAAAAAGCCATAAAACAAATAAAAATAAAATAAAATAAAACCTCACTGAATATTTGCACAAGTTGGCCTCCCTGCATAAAGATATGCCGTGTCTCCCTCAAATAGCTACAAAGCCTTGGCTCCATTTCAGCCTGATGGAGGTTTAACTTGGAAACAGAAAAGGTCATTTTAGGGGAAAACATCAGATTAAATGACAGAATTCAACAGGATTTTGTTGCTGATTTGATTTTGTTTTGCTCTGCGGTCCACACATCTGTGCCAGCGTCTACCATGATAGTAGGTCACAACATTTAGTTATATAACTACTCTCTGCTCTGAAAACCATCACGTCACCGGATGTGGAAATTACAAATAAGAGAGGCTAAATCAACAACCCAAGGCAGTGTGGAGGCTGAATAACGAGGAGGAAAAGGGGATCATCCGTCAGGGTCGGCAATGCCGGACCCTCATTCTCATCCTTTGTCCTGCAGCCGCTCAGCTTCTTCTGTCATCCATATTTGCAGCCTCACTGGACAATTTCCTCGGCCTCGGGCCCTTCTCAGTGCTCACAACACATCAAGTGAATTAATTCTGCTACTGTGGCAGCACAGTGGAGATCTAGGTCATGCAGTCATTGCTCTACATCACCCCCCCACCCACCGGCTACCTAAAGACACGTCTGTCATCAACATACTCCCCCCTGCTCCTACTAAACCTGACCTTGACTTTACCTGCTGGTTTTCCACAGAGGTACAGGAGTGTGTTTGTACCGGTCCACTCTAGTTTTGCAGGCACACATATCTAGTGCAGGTATGATGAGATTTTTAATGAGAATAAACGATCTGTTGTCCGTGTGCGGGGTTTGCCTGCAGCTATGTGCATATGAAAGAGGAATAAAGCTCAGAGAGCAGCACAGACAGGAGTGGATGTGGGAGGGTGAGCAGACTGAGGATAACAGAGGGAAGAGGAGTATAGGGGTGAGAAAGGGAGAAGTCTGGAGGTGGAGGGAGGGAGAAACTGTGACGCACGCTCATGAGCTTTGAGGGCTGCCGATTGGCTGCAGCGGCTGTTAGTCAGAAGAACTGGGATTCAGGCACTGCTAGGAGAGCAGATTATGAAGCGGCGCTCTACCAGCGGCAGTCTCCTCTTATTGTCTCAATGGCTGCACACGCATTCCTCCTCTGCTCCCTTGCCTTGCTGTCCACTCTCAGCCAGCCTGGGCTTTCCTTCGCTGATGACGAATTTCAGCCAGGACTTATCTACGACGAAGTGCCTGTGATCCTGGACAGAAGGTAAGTCCATTCCTCTGAAAGGCTCTGAACAGCAGAGGGGTGCAGGGAATAAGGGGGGAGGGGTACAGGGAGATGCACGCAGGGATGCTGAGATGCTGAGATGCTGATGTGTTTGTATTCTCTGAGGAAGAGGGGGGCTTTCTTTCTCTTCCATTGCCACTCTTCCTCCCCCTTACAACTCACCTTGGGTGAATCTGAGCTTCTGAATGCAGGTGGTGCTGCTGTGTCAGAGAGGGCTCAGCTTCAAGGCTTTGTTTGTCTCAGTAGAGGGGACCGCATCAGACGCTGCTCATCGATCACAGATGGGGCCGCTGTCTCTGTACAGTAGTGCTGGTCTGGCAATAAGAAGCTAAATAAGGCTGGAGCAGTGGGCCTGCAGGAGAGGTGTGCAGGGGAAAGAAAGGAGAGAAGGCAGAAGAAAGAGGAGCAGAGTGGGGCGGGGGGTGATCATGGAGGAGAAAAGGGGGAAGGTGCATCTGTTGGGGTCTGTTTAATGATACAGCCACGTACTGGACATACAGTGTTGCAGGTAAAATGTAGATTAGAGATTTGAGGCTCACAGCAGTGTGACAGGGACAGGACAGAGCAGACAGCCAAGGCCTTTAGCACCAGGTTCCTGCAGAGACCTCACAGCAAAGACCTATATCAAACTGTGCCAAAGACACGTAAGGCTCTTGAAACTCTGCCATGCATGATGGCTCCCACAATCCACTACGCACGTTGCACTTCAAACGCAGACCTCAATGCACTTTATCATGACATACTTTTTAGGTTTGCAAAAATTCAACGTTAAATTAATGGACTTATGTCAAGCTTTATACAAATCTGCATGTTGGAGTAACTTGTTTGTACACAGACTCTCATGGGTTTTTGTTTATTCCAGCAAATCTTTGGGATTGTGACGTTTTTATTCACTTTTCTTGTAACTTTTGGCCAAAAGAAAATTCTAAAGATGTTTTTTTTTTGGATCAAAGTTTCTACATAAGTAGGCAACATAACTGTTTTAGTGAATGGATAACACAGCAATCTCAGCTCTGACTCAAGTTATATAATAATTTATATGCCTTCGTTATCAGACAAGCTGCAGGGTAGCAGGAAAGAGTCTGACACCTTTTCTGTAGTAGTGTGGTAGGATGATGTCATCAACATCATCATCATCATCATCATCATCATCATCCACTATGTTGGAATGTTATAAATTTGCAGAATCAGTTTTTGATCATACAGAGTTCATGTCTTTTCTTTGTTTAAATTTAAAAATGACCAGAAATACGATTTCATTTTCTGTTTTCATTGACTTTAGTGCTATAAAATATAAAAGGATGATTCAAGGTTTACATTTGATTAGACTAAAAAAAATCTAAGAAACGAAACAAAAACAGAAAAATCACAAAACAGGGTGAAATAAAAACGATACTACTAGAAAAAGTTCAGCATATTATATTTCAAAATAAGATGATTGATGGTCAATACCAGGCACCAACTCAAGGCCAAAACACTAAGCTGTTATTTCAGAAAAGTTTTTTTTTCATTTACCATCTTCATCAACAGCAACAGAAAAGGAAAAACACCACACTTTGTAGTTTTTAAGCAAAATTAAAACACTTTTAATTACACTTACTTCTACTAAAATGTCAGTGAAGAACCAGTTAAGTGAACCTGTCCCACTAAAGCTCAAAAACAATTAAAGTCACTTAGGTATGACCCAGTTTTTGTGTCTGCTGTGAGATAAAGGAGCTTCTCAAAAGTAAACAAAGCTTAAATTAAAACCAGTTCGCAGAAGAATTCTGACTTTTCTTACTGAATTAATCTGACCTTTCAAGCAAAAATGTGAATTAAAACCAGTCATGTAAAATATTTAAAGGTGCTTTTGTAAATTCCCTCTTTTGTGGTCAGATGTGTCCAGGTTTATATGACAGGTTGTTGAAGCAACAAGCGTCTAAAAGCTGTTGTGTCAAACATAGACGTGGATTAGAGGCCAAGATCCAGGATTTAGTGAGGCACATTGACGTCTATTTAAAGGAAGACCAGAAAAGAAAAAGACCAGAAGCCAGTTTTAGACTTGTCTGATTGATATCAATCATAACATGTCCTCTCTGGGACAAAAGATCTGGTCAAATGTGTAATAATCAAGGGTTAAATTCCATATTTTGAGATTAATCAGTTATATTATCCAGACACCATTTCACTGGGAGAAAAAATATTATCCAGTGATAAATGTTAGATTCTTTCAATCAAACAAACAAACAAACAAACAAACAAACCAAGTTAAAAACAAGTAATAATGAGAGCAGCAAAGCTCCTGGATCAGGCGCCCTAACCTCAACCCTTTTATCTCTAAGGTGTAGGAAGATTTAAAAGTCAAGTGCTTGACCTGAGGCCAAATTTGACACTGCAATCAAAGCTACACTGAAAGCGCTAGCGAGGCTCCGCCTGGGTTCTTGGTATTCACTTCAATCTTAATCTGTGCAAATGAATCAAGGAGTGCACCTGTGGGGTTAAGACCAGTCATTTTCCCGTCATGGCCGCACTATCTGGTGATTAATTCATCAACATATGAAAACCCACTACTCACATTGTGATAATAACGAGAAAACAAAGTTTCAGCTCAATCTATGCATCCTCTGTATAAATCTGAAATACTATCAAAGCTGGGTTTGAGATTTCATGTGGGCATAATAAAAGGAAATTTGAGTCCAGTCCAATATACTGATATGCAGATAGAAAACCCAAAATGTAACGACTCTATTTCAACAATCAGATCTCACGGTTAAATTAAATTGAGCCTGACCCCTTCGGATATCATATCCCTGCTGTGGGGATTCAGGGGTCGGGATGGATCGCGGTGTTCCGAGCGTCTGGATGCAGTGGCTCCGTGCTCTTTGTTACAGAGGCAGACAGGACTTGTTTACAAGTTTTAGGAGCAGGCACCACACCTTTTCTCCGCTCAGCTGCGCACAGCGCAGGCTCCGATGAGGGATCAGCTATCCATCTGCTTCAAGAAGGTTGTCCAGTGAAAACGTATCGATCAAGATAACAATAGAAGCCCTGCTGTTAATATTTAAAACCAGGCTCTAAATATAACTGAGTAAAACTGCCACAACACTGTGATCGTTACCGTCACAATGCTGTTTAAAGTTTGACTTGATCCTGGTTTGGTATTGCAGCATGTGGAGCATGTTTGCACATATTTATGGATGTATGTGGCAGCAGAGCCAAGGAGTGGCTCTGGCTTTGCTTTGATTATGTAAAGGGCCTGCTCAGCACCCAAGCTCTGTGTGACAGACTGAACCAATGATGAGGCTGCAACAGCGTTGGCTTGCTGACCTCGCGAAACTCGCACAGGAACAAACGTCTGGGCTTTGGTTATCACTCATATACAAACTCTGTCATACACGCTCCTGCAGTCGCCGGCGGCCAGCTGAGGCCTCGCAGACGCACAAGATGAAATGTTTGTTACTTGTATAATAATTCTATCTGACATGAAATTAAGAAAGCAACTTGCTTTCATAGCTCTTTGTGCAAACTTTAATGCAGGCTGAGTGTCCACGTATCCATGGTGCAGCTGAGGTTTCACTCATAATCGCTAGCTGCCAAAGGTTCCCTGGACTTGGCAGCTTGTTGAAATATCTGTGCTTGCCAAGCATCTGCCTGCAAAATACAAATATTTGCATTTACCGTGAAAATAAACTCTTATTTTGTTACTGGTGGAATTCTACGTAGAGTTCTATAGGGAATACGTGTGGATTAGCATGTTCTCTCACACACACAGGCAGACACATTTCACAGGGAGTCTTGGATTTAGCCGATCACGGCGCTGACGTCGAAGTTGGCCACATGCATGCTGGAATGTAGGCTGAAGAGCCTATTTATGGGGAATGGCAGGACGGCTCCTTCCACCTGAACACTTGCTCATTCACATTCGTCAGACGTCACCATGCGGCCATCGTTACCTGTTCAAACAAGCTTAGGACTAATTCTTAGCTCTTTGATTTCCTGTGAAGGGCCAGCTGATTGCTTCGCCGCCGTGTAACAGGGAATCTGAAACTGCAATGAAAGAGCTTTTTGCACTGACAACAACTTTTTATGTAAAAGTCTCAAATGGATGAGAAGGGAAATGCCATTACCTTAGATGAGGTCCACATGCTCAACGAGCAAGGGCCCGATGTATAAAGGATTTAAGTGTTACCATCATTACTTAGCACTCGAACAGTCCAGACTGTTGCAGGTTCTGACATCATGCTTTAATCTCTTCACCTTGTCCATGGCCAGCGTCTCTCCATATTTGGGCTAAAATGGACCTGGCCTGTTCTTATCACTAATCCTAATCCATCTGGCACTAAACAGCATAATATTGCCCAGATGGAAACTGCACCATACGGGTGGATAATGGCTTCAGGCTGCAAGCACCGATATGCTCTGGCAGCCTGCACAAACCTCGCAGCTACCAACACAAAATCACTGGATTTAATTGCATTTGTGTATTTAATAAAATGTGGAAAATTTAGAGCAGATTGATTTTTTTTGCATTAGAAAATTACATTGCATTGGATTACAGAGCCGCAAAACATAACACATTTTTTTTAAACAGAGAGATCAGTTGACTTCTAAATAATAATAATAATAATAATAATAATAATAATAATAATACACTGGTAACCCTAGTCCCTTTATTAACATTATTTAGTGCATTATTAAGCATGAATAAGCTATTAAAGTATTAACTGCTTAATATTAATGTTAATATTAAGTAATGCATTATTAAGAAGACACCCTCCCTGGCCCTTCGTCCTAACCTTAAGAACACTTAATATTGGGAATGTTAATAAAGGGATATTTTGTTTATTAATGCTTAATAATGCACTAAGTAACGTTAATAAAGGGACCCTTATTGTAAAGTGTTACCAATACATTTTTTCTTTATTGATTCCTCTTGGGGAGATTCTTCTCTGCATTTGATCCATCCCCGAGGAGCAGTGAGCTTCCATTTGTATGGCGCCGATCAGTCCAGCTTCATTCTGATAATTTGAGTTTCTGCGGTTTATCAGAACCACGAGAAGAAGATGATTTCTGGTGACATGAAAGACTGACTCTAATCGCCGTTCCCACTCCCACAGGTCTTAAGGGTTACCTTTCACAAGCTCATTATAACTGGCTGTTATGTTGAGATTAGGAAGATGATCACAAAGGCCAGATCAGTACAGACCACTGGGTGGACCATCACAACCATTAGAAGAATTGGTCATGTCCATGCTGCCCAGTAAGCTCATTGGCACAATATATCTGTGATTAGACAATTAAAGCAGGATTAGGATTAGCCTCAAGGAGTCCATCCTACAAGGGGTTTAGTCTTAGACATAGAGCGAGACAGCTGGGACAAACATGTGAACAACAAGGTTTGTCCTCTGTCACTTGTGCTTGATTTAGGTCAATCCAGCATCAAAGAGTGGCATTATTAAAAGTCATGATGCTAAAATACAAACAAAGCAATGAACTGAAGGGTTTCAACAAGACACTACATTGTGATGAAAACAGAATGACCACAGATTTTTATTGAGGTTGGTCTTCAAGTGTCTGTTCACTGGCGTTCCAAAAAAGTGGGTCAATATCTGGGACTGTGATTGAGTAAATTAAAATTATATGGTTTCTAATGGACAATATCGAAGGTAATAGTTTTAGTGGAAACATTGGTATGTTTATCTGATCCTTCATGGTCAAAACTACTTGTAGATACTTGAAAGTCAAATCAAGTTCTTAGGGGTGTCAAATTATGAGATTATTTGAGATTAATTTATTACAGCCACATTTAGTGCACTATTTGTTTTAATCACGTTAATCTCATTTTTAATCCACTGGGACTTTTCTAACCTACCTGTTGGGATTTTTTATTTAAAATCTTTATTTTATGTAATTATATTTATTTTTTACTATCAGTGCCGTACCACATGTCAGATTTTGTGAAAAAGCGTAATATTTTGTGATGAACTGTCAGTTTTGATATGCTAACTTACAGCACTGTAATTTACAGGTCTATTTTAATTTTAGATAAATGTTTTAGTAACAAGTTCTGTGATCACTGTTTGCATTGATCATAAAAAGTGTTCCTTGATGTGTTAACTTAGATTTTTCCATATGGACCTGATGTTTTATTTTTAAATTCTAATTATTCGAGACTGACAAAAGAGTGCTGTATTATTCCGCCTTGGTGATGTAAAAGGAAAGTTTAGAAGTCTGTTAAACAATAAATTACTTTATAAACCCAGTTTTTTGTTAGATATTAATCTTTTAGTCTGCCACAATAAATTTAAATTAAAACGAATTTAAATAAAAATACATCAAAATGAGGGATTTTCTCAGCCATTAGCAGGTGAGATTAAAAAAGAGATTAATTAGATTAATTAATTACAGGTCATAATAAATTAATCTCAATACGATTTTAATCTCATGACAGCACTACAAGTCCTTCAGTTATCTTTTGAAGTTATTTTACCTGTTGTTCAAGCACAGATGAAAGATTAGCTCTAGTTCTCGTAGAATTGACAGTTTTCTTTTCCTTTGTTGAATCAGACATTTTATATTTTAGACTAGATTTAGGAGACTGTCATTAAAGTCAAAGTCCCATGTCATCATCACACAATGGTGAAATTACATCTCCGTATTTGTTCACACGCTGGTGGGGATGAGCTACAACGTAGCTACAGCTGCCCTGGGGCGCACTGACAGAGGCGAGGCTGCCGAGCACTGGCGCCACCAGTCCCTCCGAACACCACCAGCAGGCAAGGCGGGTTAAGTGTCTTGCCCAAGGACACACAGCAGCATTCTCGGGCCGGAGCCGGGATCGAACCTGCAACCTTCCGATTACTGGACAACCCGCTCTACCTCCTGAGCTACTGCTGCCCTGCCATTTTACCATTTTTACCATCCCCATGGTGGGGAGTGGTGAGCTGCAGCTGTGGCCGCGCTCGGGAACTATTTGGTGGTTTAACCCCCCAACCCAACCCATTAATGCTGAGTGTCAAGCGAGGAGGCATTGGGTCCCATTTTTTCAAAGTCTTTGGTATGACCCGACCGGGAATCGAACCCCGGTCGGGTCATACCAGTCCCGGGGCGGACACTCTACCACTAGGCCACCGGAGCTGGTTACAAACTCTTACAAACTCTTCAACTTGCACATCTTGATGCAAAAGCCCCTTCATTTACTTCTTCCTCTTTTACAAGAGGTAAACTGGTTATTCTCATTATTACATGTACTGCCTCAATGAGGCCAATAAATGTGTAAGTATAATCTTCATCAGTCTTGTCTGTAATTCATTTATAAATGTCTATAGCATCACAGTCTGTGTTAAACATGGAGGACAGATGAATCAGATTGTATTTGAATAGATTTGATCAAGTAAAACAGAAACTTCCTGACCTCTACTGTTAATCCTAATTCCAGAAATCGGTTGGAAATCAGCCATATTTTTTCGGCCCTCACCAACTTTGTTGGCAACAAATAACGTTCTTGACTATATGGGTCATAATTTTTATGAATCAAATATATCAGCTGGCTTCTATTCACAAATTTACAAATGTTTTTGTTTAGAAAAAAAATCTTTAGTAATAAAATTTGGCCAAGGCTCGAGAGCTCAGTAGAAGCCAAGGTTTCCCACAGTTTTCCATATACCTTGAAGCATAATTTTATAAAGGACAAAAGTAATTTCATCATTTTATACAGTTTTTAATGTCTTTTATTTTTATGAATCCAATTCAAGAACCTTTTTTGAACGAGCTGCTTGAAATTTTAACATTCCCTTGGTAATTATCAAAGTATTTATTTCTATATTTAAATCTTTCTTCAACCACTCACAGAAACACAAAACATTGGATTAAATCTTTTTTTTATGCATAATTAATTGATTAAATCTGTACATTTACAGTTTGGAGCGAGCTCTACTTTCATGCCAAAACAGCAATTTAAAACTTTGAATTACATTTAATAATACATTTGAATATGTTTCATTCACATCAAAATGGTCATATATCAAATAGTTGAATAAGATTCTGTATCCTAGCATGTCTGTGTCCAGAGGAAGTGACTCTAAATACTGTACTTCTGTGAAATTTTAGTTTTGAATACATACATACGTTGGAATCAGGAGGAGTAATGTATTTATCGTTCTGGCCTTGGAACACTGGACCAGCTCTGTACCCTTAGGGGGTCCTGGAGGGTGCATGGGAGTACGCCCAACCTGTGTTTTGTGGATTTGAAGAAGGCGTCCCTCGGGGGGCTCTGTGGGGGGTACTCCAGGAGTATGTGGTACCAGGCCCTTTGATATGGGCTGTTACGTCCCTGTATGACCGGTGCCAGAGCTTGGTCCATTTGCCAACATTAAGTCGGACTTGTTCCCGGTGAGAGTTGGACTCCACCAAGGCTGCCCTTTGTCACTGATTCTGTTCGTAACTTTTATGGACAGGATTTTTAGGTGCAACCAACCCTGCAAACATTCAACGTCGCATGGACGTGCAGATCATGTCTATATTGAGTCTGTCGGTCTAGACCACGTCTGTAGGACGTCCTAACTAGGTCTTTGCATAGTGGGAAGGTTTTGGTGGCCTAAGGATCAGGTCTCTGCTTTTTGCAGACATTGTGATCCTGTTGGCTTCGTCAGAACGTGATCTACAGCTTTCGCTGGAGCAGTTCGCAGCCGAGAGGGAAGCAGCTAGGATGAGAATCAGTTCCTCTAAATCCGAGACCATGGTCTTGAGTCGGAAAAGGGTAGAATGCCTTCTCCAGTTCAGGGACGAGGTCCTGCCTCAAGTGGAGGAGTTTAGGGTCTTGTTCACAGGTGAGGAATGGAGCGCAAGATCAACAGGCGGATTGGTGCTGCGTCTGCAGTGATGCGGACGTTGTACCGGTCTGTCGTGGTGAAGAGAGAGCTGAGAGCTGAAGGCGAAGCTCTCGATTTACCGGTCCATCTACGTTCCTGCCCTCACCTATGGTCACGAGCTTTAGGTGACTGAAAGAACGAGATCGCGGATACAAGCAGTAAAAATTAGTTTTCTCTGCAGGGTGTCTGGGCTCTCCCTTAAGGCGGGCGTACACTGTGCGACTTTTTCACTTTTTTGAGCCGATTTTCCCCTCGTGCGAGAATGTACGAGCTCGTGGCGAGTTTTGCGCTGAGCGTCATGTAGTGTACAGGGGGTTACGAGAGGCAATTAACACCACATGACCAGCTACCGATCAGCAATCGTAAGCTCGCACGGATTTTTGGCGTGTTTGATATTTTGCTCGTCCCTCGTGAGAGTATCGCACTGTTGAAGCGGCGCTGCGAGCGTCTGTGACCCAAACAGTATCAGAACCGCACACGGCGCATGCGCAAACACAGAAGCAGTAGCGTAAATGAAGGAAGTGGAAGCGAAAACAAACCAAATAGCTAACCCACTATCAAAATAAAAGCAGCGTTGCTTTGTTTTGATGAAAAATAAACCTTTTTTCTTCATTTAACAGCGGGAAATGCTGGTAATTTATCGATTTTGATCAAAAGTGGATCAAATATAATACAAGTAATATGTTTTCGTTGTGATTTTGTTATTTAAGGAACAAACCAGACTTTTATTTTTATGTCAGATTGATTTTTTAACCGTAGCAACAAGCAGCGCTTGCCATGAAGCAACAGAGTATGCTTCTATTCCAAATGCCGTCCTTGTCCTCCCGTACTCAGACCAACGTGTTGCGTCAAATATACTTTTTTTTAGCTGCGACGAGTTCATGCCAGACGTACAGTGTGAGCAGTCAGGTCGCATCCGAGAACTGGGTCGTACAGTGTGAGCACATGACTCGTGAGATTTGCTCTGCGAGGAACTCGTACAGTTTGAGCTGAAGCTGAACGCTACGAGTGAAAAAGTCGCACAGTGTACGCCCGGCTTTAGAGATACGGTGAGAAGCTCGGTCATCCGGGAGGGACACGTCCAACCGGGAGGAGACCTTAAGGAAGACCTAGGACACGCTGGAGGGACTATGTTTCTTAGCTGGCCAGGGAACATCTTGGGATTCCCCAAGTGTTGGCCCAAGTGGCTGGGGAGAGGGAAGTCTGGGCCTCTCTGCTTAGGCTTCTGCCTCCGCAACCAAAACCCGGATAAGCGAATGATAATGGATGGATGGATGGAAAACAGAATAAAAATCATTCTCTAAAAGGTGTTTCATACAAATGAGTCAAAAAAAGTTTTCCCTTGTGTGTTTCATGTAGCTATTGACAAATAACTCGTGCAAAGGTTAAGTTCCCTGAACACTTGGAAGTGGTTTTCATAAATAAAAAAAACTTTCAAGATTTGCCTGCATTGTGTGATCATGTGTCTTTCTCCTGTTTTCTCCACAGTAAAGAAAATCCTCATCAAGCAACAAGAATTGCATCCCGTAAGTAACAAATCTATTCTGAAATGGGGCATGACCATGACAAACATCTTTCCTTCTTAAACCTGGACCCTAACCCTAACCCTAACCCTACAAAGTAATTTAATCAGATATTTATGTGGTGCGGTTTGCTTGTTGCATGGTGTGTGGCTACGTTTGTGTCTTTCGACACATATAAAGAAAAACAGAAACAAATTCAAGCTATGTGCACATTCTCCTGAGCAAGATGAACAGTATTTGTAAACACACACAAAAAAATGTTTAGTAAAAAAAAAAAAAGAAAGTGCTGATGAGTCAGTGTGATGACGCAAACCCCTGGAAATAGATATGAGTCTGAGCTGTAAGGTGCATGCAGTTTTCCTTTGTTCTTTCTGTGTGCATGTATAATTTACATAACAGTATGTATGCTGTATTTGGAATCATCAGCACTTTTGTATGATTTTATTGTAATCTACAATACTCCACAGCAAACAATCCATAGTGATGCCCAAGTGTTTGTGTGTTTTCTTAGGTGAAGATGGAGAGTATGGTTTAGAAAGTGAGGAGGTCTTTTTGACACCTGAAGATGAAAACCCACTCAGGAGAATACTGCAGGTACTGTCTCAGTGTTCCTGCCTCCCCGTCTTCAGTACACATACACACACGCACGTACACATGCATGCACACACACACACACACACACACGCACACACAGAAACACACAAGCATAATCGAGCATGCTCACTCAGCCACACTGCATGACCTTGGACGAAGGAATAATGTTCGTCTCATATTCACCAGAGGTAAAACATCGTTTTCACCTACACACCGGACTGGAAATTCAATAAAACCCTACCATTTGGTTTATTAGCTCATGCTTTCAACCATCTCTGCTTCATACAGTTTGAGATTATGTTTTTAAACTACTGTACTGTTTGGAATATTACTATAAACTCCATATCTGAGGGATTTCCAATAGTGAAAAAGGATCATCCTATAGTAGCCCTGTGAGTACACCTTAACATGTAACTCAATAGCCTCCTGTGAGATGTAACCTTTGAATAAATGAATTGGAAATCTGCAGGAGGCAGTTACTCTCTCTGCCGATTAAGGCCTGCATGTTCTCTGCCATTGCACACCGTTATATGCAAATTCTGAGAGTTTCTGAGCTCTTTCCTCATTTGAGATTCAAGTAGTGGCCGGAGTGCTGAACTTTACACACACGTGACATTTTATAAACACACAAATAGAAAAGCCGAGATAAGCGCTTTTTTTATGTTGTTCTTTCAAATTGGCTCTTCAAATTTAATATCAATTGACCTTGATTGTTCATCTGTGTGTTGAACTTGTGATGGACTCAAGATCTGTCACGTTTCCGTTAAATGTAGGAGACAGGCATCAGCTCTTGCAAGATTAAAAATGAAGGTAAAAAATTATTTAGTGAATAGGTTGAATCTGAATCAGAGAAAGTCGAATTTCCTCTAGAGGGCAGTAAAATAAAGGTAAAATTGTTGTACCAGTTCAGTGGACACAGCATCATAGTATTTTTTACAATTTCCATACTGAATTCTGTTTTTTCTTTCTTTTATTTGCTTGCAGCCTTTTAAATGGCATCAGCCGGGGATGACGCTCAGTAAAAGGAAGCTTCTCCAGTCTCTGATGGGGCCTTATGGCCCACTCAGTGTGTCTTACAATGGAAAACCTTGCATTCTGTTTAAGGCCAAGCGCCTGGCAATCCGCTACAGGAACCACACGTTTATTGATCTGACTGAAAAAGTCTTCAATTCCAACCCACCCGTGGACACAAAGGGCTCCATCTGCACCAAGGATAAAGCTACGTAAGTCCAAAAGAACCAGTTCTGGTGAAGGACTTTCTTGTATTTTGCATGACCAAATATGGTCTGCATTTGCAGTACAGTCTTTTTACAACCCAATCAATTCCCATGAGACAAAGAACAAAAAAAATACATCTTATAAAGTATTTAGTATTTACAAAAACTGTGTTGTATAATGGTTCAAAGTTAAACTTGTTCTAAACATCTTGTTTGATTTTATTCCACCACAGACTTTCATTAAGATTTGGTGATGTGGAGGACTTGCGAGGTCTAGTAATCAGGTAAAAAGCAAACCATTCATGAATGTTTTCTCAAATTTCTCTCAATAAAATCCACAATTAGTAAAGCCTAAAGGTATGCATGTGTGGCTAACTGCAAGATGTCCTCCACTAGGCTTCAGATGTCCAACACTTTTTATGAGGCAGCGGGTCAAAACTGGTTCACACTGGACAGCGTTCACATCCAGTACAACTGGACCCAGGAAGCTACGTTCAACGCCAGTGAGGTCTACGCTCCTGCCACTTCATCCTACCATTGCCAGCACGTCAGCAGCCTGCACAAATATGACACCCTGCTAGTGCCCAGCTCCCACACTGACACATCTGCTAACTGGCACATAACTTTCACTGATTTCCAGGTACACCGCCGCACAAGGAGCACAGCTATCTTTGTGTCACTCCAGTAGTAACGTCTGCATGTTTTACATTCGTGCATGTCTGTATTTGCCATCTATTTCTTTTTAGTGCTTTATGTGTTTGGACCTTAGTCAGTCAGTTTGCTGTCATTTTGGCAGTCTGTCAGTCTGCCTTTATGCAGTCTATTCAGCCATCTGCTAGGAAGTCTCAACCTGTCCATCTGTCCAGTGTCTATGTGCTTGGTAAGCCCAGTAAGTGCCAGTTGTCCTATTTGCTTCAGCCTAATCTCATCTTTCCGCCTGCTCTTTGCTCTTTCAGATCCAGGCCTTCAATGTGCAGTCAGACAAGTTTGCATCGGCCAGTGACTGTGCTACTTTCTTGACCCCAGCCATCCTGATGGGCTTGGTGACATCCCTAATCCTTCTCCTCGTCTTAGCCTATGCCCTGCACATGGTGGTACATCTCAAGCACATTGATCGCTACGAGGAGCACAAAGCCACCGTCTACTTTCCTCGTAGTCCAGAGGCAGAGTTGCCAGACAAAAACAGCCTGTAAAGGAGAACGAGGAGCCTGAAGATGGGAAAAGAGAAAGAAGCAGGGCCGCAGGGAGGGCAAATGACTACAAGACTGAAAAAGTATCCTCCACTAAACCTTTGTCCAACGAAACGACAACTTTGCCTGTTCACATGAAAACTTTAGTGTTTAAACCACTTTAGGTAATAAGCAGAGTGTGGCTGGATACTTTTTCTTCTTTCCTCATTGACCTGCACATCTCCTTTGGATGTCCAAGCCTCTCCCAGAAACGGCTCATTGGCCTTTTGTCCGAGGTCGGTGTCGAGGTCCTGATGGATAACAACATTTACAGGTTCTTGTCTGATCCAGCCCTAAAAAATAAACAAGAGGCTTGCAAGTGTAGCTAATACAGCTAACTCAGATGCTTCAGCTTAAATGTATGTATTACATGGCTTACAAGTGTCATATTATAAACATCAGTCATGAACATCATGTTTCCAGCTTTCATTAGAGTATACTTTGTCTACAACGCTGCAAGAATTTTAAACTTCAAATAGCCAGTTTTATAGCTGAGATAGCCTTATTAGCTGCATGTCCTAAAAATAGCAAAAGGTCTACTTGGGCTAGTTTAGTGTTTCCAATTAACGGGGATACAAAGGATTAGTTGCTTGAGCTTCCACTTAAAACTATCTGAAATGGCACAAATTAAAAAGGAGATGTAGAGGCCTTTGAGTGGAAGCAAAAGGGAATACTGGAAAGCACTTGTCTAACATCTGTCTGGAGTGAATGGACCAACAGAACTGGCCCTTCAGAGCCTCTGGCTTTCTTCACCTTACCCCCGAACAAGACTGCTGCTTGGAACTTAACTGTGAAATGGCCTTTAACAGACCAGACAGACAAAGGGGATTCAACAAACTAGCACAACGTTTGTTAGTAGCAAAAGCGCTAACAAGAGAAGAAGAAAAATAAACTGTAAGACTATTAACATGGAACTATGCTGCACAAGACGGCCCGTCTAAGGGCATGGCAGGAACGCAGGTTTCAGGATGCATCGGCTCGTTTGAGTCAAATCGTTCAAACGTGGGAGGCCTTGGGTCCCCACATCTAGACCACTGGAACTGACTGCCAAAGTAAAGCTACAACTGAGTTGCCATAACATATGATGAGCGACAGAGACAGAAACAATGTGAAAATGAAAGCTAACCATTAAAAGTATGTAAAAATGAAAACACATTCATGTACAGAAGTGTCACTCTGCTGAGATTTCTTTTTAATTTGTATTCAATGTAATCATGAATTAGTTACAGGTTGACTATGCTATACCCCTTACACAAAAAGCTGTAAATATACAAAGATCTCTAAGATCATAGCTGTTTACTATCTTCAAATACTGCACAACTAATAAACATAGGTACAATTGTGCTATGGGGATTGGTTAACGTATCAATGCATAACATTTTTTTCTACAAGGGTCAATGTGTTACACTTTCTTTCTATTTAGGCTGGGCCAGACGATGCAAGGTCCAGTTTCATGCAAGGTTGCAGTTTCATCTGACTGTAAATTACAGTGCAAATTTTTACCATAGATGACAGATCCTCTGAAATTTCCCCGCTGGGACCTGTAAACTCCATTTTTTTGCCAGAAGCCACACTAGCAGCAGTAACAGCATCAGTAAGTCATTACTACTGACAAAAACACTCAGCATGACAGTAAATAGATATCTTTACATTCGATATGGCAGTTCTGTCAGTCTGTAGCAGTGTGAAATGTGTTCTTTGGTCATAAATGTATCCTACAAACTAAGAACTGATTGGAGGCAGTTTGTCCAACGACCAACTGATGTAGAATGAACAATAAAAATATTCTGAGGGAAGAGTCTGCTGTGCTTGTATGTGAAGTGGTTGCACTCTATGCACATTGTAGTTTTTACAATACCATATCAGTAATGTGACATCTTTTGCAGAGACAGGAACTCAAGCTGGTGTTAGAACATGGCACATGCAGTAACGATGTAGCATTCAAAGAAATAAAGTCCCTAACAAAACGTATATCTATACACTTGACTGAATAATATCAATGCCTTTATGTAGTTGAAAGCATTTTGATTTTGATTAGTTTTTCCAAACCAGCGACCAGATTCTACACAAGCTCTCTTTGTCCAAAATTTTCCAAAAACAGCTTGCATGATCCAACATTCTTTGTACATCATATCTTAAACAAAAATAGTTGTGTAATTATTCTATTGCTGTTAAAATGAATATGCAATACTCTTCAAAAATTTTTTAAATTTTCCAGACAGAAACTTGTAAATAAAATGTACTTTCTATGAATGCCAACACCATAATTGAGACACTATCAGCTTACTACCAGCCTCTAGTGACAAGAAAGAAAAGAAAAAAGAGAAGGATTACACTTACAATTACTGTAGCTTCTGATCTTCTGTTTTTTCTTCATGGAGCTGAATTATTTTTCTTAAAGGGGACCTAGAATGTAAACCAACATTTTCCTTGTTGTTGTTGAATAAGACAGCTTGGGTGGTCAACAGTAGCATGCCAAAAAGTCAAAGCCGTGTTTGACCTACTTTTTATGTAAATCAGAAAGTTGAAAAAGGCGAGAGAAAACCTCCTGTTCTGAGAAAGCCTTCCTTAACACGTCATAAGGGGGAGCCACGCCTCCTCAAACCTGCATGTGTCTGAGGCCTTCTGGAGAAACCAACCAATCAGCATGTCCTGGCCGAGTGGGAGGGGTCAACAGCTCATTTCACTGAAGGCCTGCGTAAGGGGGTTTAGAATGGCCTGTATCAGGGCTCCTGGGACAGATGAAAGCCAAATAATTTTTTTCTTATGCTTTTTGGAGGCTCAAAGCTCTGTTTTAGACTGTTGATTAATTGCATTCTACACCTTTAAATCTTTTGTAAGTGGAAAGGAGCAGCACCTCCTAGTGGCTGGATGCCGTCAGTTTCCCTACAAAAAAAAAACAAAAATCAAAACTGCTTGTTTTGTTTACTTGTCATTACTCGAAGGAATTATTTCATATTTACCAAAATTTTCACTTGGAGTACAGCAACATATTACCTCAGGTTGCTTGCTAGTTAGCATTAGCTTTTCAGCTTTTGCCAGATATATATTTTGGTCACCAAAAAAGTCTCCTTTTACAAAAAATTTAAACGGAAATCAGAATGTAATGTAGTTTGTTTTTAGCCTTTAGATGTTAGAAAAAACACGAGTTTTAAAGGTGCTTTAGCGAATTTACAGAGCAAGCTAGGTTTTGAATGTAAAAACGGTCACAGAACACTCACCCTTCTCCTCGGGTATCTTCTCTGAGATGCTTCTGCTGGAACCGGAGACCCGCGATGCCGGAGGAAACGAGATAGCGCTGAACACCAGTCACTTTTCTACATCCAAATGTCTTTTGTTGTCCATGACTTCAAATGGTGTTTTCCTTTTTGGGACTCTGGTAGTTTGTCCTAAAATTAAAGCGGTAGCAGCCGGCTGTTTCTCCTTTTCTGATGTTATTGAGCGGAGAACCTCTTACACCAGTTGTGTTTTATTGCTAAATACACAAGTGCATAATTAATGGAGGACCCAGGGAAGTGTGGAAGTGCGGCGGTTTGGCGAGACCAACAATCAGATGGTTCAATAGTTGCTTTTGGTCCAAACTATTGGTGGAGGTTTTTAGACAAATGCGAGAAAACCACTTTATTCATTTTTTTAAATCTCCACAATATATTTATAGCTATACAATGTTAGAATGTTGTTAAGAGGCATGAAAAAAATGTTTCAAGCTAATTTGTTTTCCAAATTTGCCACGGTAGCTTTAAAAGGGGGTCAAATGACTGAAAAAAAGTAGGTTGGTGTGTTTTGTGTCTTAACTGGGCAGCAGTAGCCCAGGAGGTAGAGCGGGTTGTCCAGTAATCGGAAGGTTGCAGGTTCGATCCCGGCTCCCCCTATAGAATGCTGCTGTTGTGTCCTTGGGCAAGACACTCATCCCGTCTTGCCTGCTGGTGTTGGTCGGAGGGACCGGTGGCGCCAGTGTACGGCAGGCCTCACCTCCTTCAGTGCGCCCCAGGGCAGCTGTAGCTACATTGTAGCTCATCCCCACCAGCATGTGAATGGGTGGATGACAGATTGTGTTGTGAAGCGCCTTGGGGGGTTGTAGAACCCTAAGAAGGCGCTTTACAAATACAGGCCATTTACCATTTAGTAATATTTAGACTACTGTTTATTTTCTGTTCATGTTGTACCATGATGATGGAGATATAGTGGGTCAGTCTAATTTGTGAGATAAAGTGCATTTTCCTCAAAATTCTTACAGGCTTTGTTGATTTAAAAAGAACAAATTAAAATTCAGATAGAAAACCTGATTGCCCTTGGAAACAAACACCTTCAGGCATTGATTTATGTTAATGAATGTGATTGAGTTTGGCTGTAATAATAGATCTCATTGTGTGGTCTGTGATCAGAAATTTAACAAACCAATCATTCAACAAAGAAAATTAGTATTTTAGTCCAAATAATTAAATAACAAACATTTAATGGAGTATGATTGGGCTCTGTTTTCACACTTACTCTGAGCTCCAGGCTGTTGTGGAGTTGTTGTGATCTACGTTTTAGAAAAACATGCACATTTCTGCTTGTATGATCACACCATAGGAACACAGACTGAAGCAGGTTTTTTAAATTGCTTTATGGCTGTGAAATAGAGACATCTGCTGGATACATCCCTGAAATTACATCTGAATTACTGGATTATGACTGCCCTCATGATAATTTTGCTGAAAAGCTTTTAATATATTAAATATAAACAAATATATTAACCCTTTGATGCATAGTGTCCACTACTGTGGGCCCCTATCTAAACACTGTTTTCCTGTATCTGCATGAGTCTGGATGGTATATTAGCAAATTAGCCACTCATCTGGATATTAATGAGTCATCCAATACACTGCCACTCACTGAAAAGTATATAAATATAGTATATATAGTATAGTATATATAAAATCTAATACATCATAATTATGACGTTTGCCTCAGTGGTAAACATGACAAAAAATGATACAGCTATATTTTTATAATTTTTTTATGAGGATATATCATTTTATTCACATTTTCATAGAATAGATAAAATAGAGAAATAAAATAAAAAGTTGAATACATCACTGTACATGTCTGTAGAAGTAAAATATTGAATGTGAAATAAAGTGGCACTGTTTTTATGTAATTCATGCAACAGAGGGTTAAATATAATAAATTAGCAAACGAGTTAAAAAAGAACTCAAACTACATTCATACATGTCCATAATTACTTTGAAATTGTCCTTGTTTTGATGACCAGCAAAGAATTATGCTGCAGACTATGATGGCTGCAGTGAGTTGCAGGATTTTAGTGTAAAAAAGTGAAAAAAGTGAAAAGAGCCAAAGATGTAACCTCTTCTTTGCCTCATCACTTTTTCAAATCCAAGTAAGCATACAGTAGAGAGAAGAAAAAAGTCATAAGTTCGCAGTTAAATATGAAAACTAATCACTTTAACTGTTAAAATAACAGTTAATTCAGAAATAGCATCTTGCAGCATTAATTCAGCCATAAAATGTGCATCATAGGAGGATAATGAGAAGCTGAGAGTCACGTCTGAGATCGTAATAAACATTCAGCTGAATGATCCTCAAACAAAATCTGTTGTCTCAGGTGAGTGTGAAGTGTAATTACTAAAAGCATGCAGCAGATGTCAGTATAAACTTGTGGTAAGTGTTTTCCCCTTAGATTTAGTTTAACTGTAATATCTTAAGAGACAATTCAGATACGTTACAATTAATGGTTAAATCATTACCATATCTGTATGTAAACATAGCATTGAAACCCACTTACTAAAAATCCATATGAATGTAGTTTTTGAATCTTTCAGCGTGACAGTGACAGAGAAACATTAAATTAAACATAAATATTCCAGAAGTAACATTCTGTAGTTATTCTAGTGAAGCCATAGACTTTATTTGACCAAACTTTTCAGTGATCCATACTTTCCCTTCCTTTCTTGTTCTTTGACACGAACAGCAGAATCATGTTTGTTGTTAATCTCTCCTTTTGCAGAACTCCGGAGCGCGAATCCTCAGTGTGCTCAAAGCTGGGAATTCTGACTTTGTGGCCGCAGCCTGCGCAGAGACAGATAGGCACGGCTGTTTTATATGTAAAGCTTCCAGTCTGAAAGCACGACGGTCCATGGGGTACTACGCACAACTCCTTTGTTGAAGCAAAACCATGGTGGAGTCCTGCACCTTCTGAGCTGCACGGCAGATGGAGAAGACGTTAGGGATGGAAGTTGGGTTAACTTTGACCTCTGACTAGTTTTAAACAGCTACACAATTCCACTTCCTCCTGTTTATCTAAACACTATGTCCTCTCATGATTTTGTTCTTATGATGTTTCAGGACAGTCATAATCAGAGGTTTCTGTCAATCACTGATTTGGCCCATTGATGTACGTCACAACTTAGTGAGTTGACTGTTAATTGAACATCACAGTATCGCCAACCACAGCTTCTGAGCTCCTCATCCTTTATCATCACAGCCTCATTTTAGCCTCTTGGGTGTCTTATCATTGCAAATGAGTTGGTTATCAACAAGAAAGCACAGCCTACAGGGCTTAAACAAACAAACAGAGGTGGATTGGAAGAGCTGCACTATCTGCAGCCTTACAGTAGTTCACTCGTGTTATACATGTTACATATGAGTGTCTCTAAACCACTACAGAAGACCCAGACAACAAGAAAACTCTCTAGTTTTGCTCCGTCATGCTGTAATTTCCTGCAACACCATGCTTTGATTTGGTTCTCTGAGTAAACAGCTCCTCTTTGAAGAATAATTTGAAATTATACATTTTAATAAAGTGCACCGAGGCAGGGCCAATGAGACTCAAAAAGAGGAAATAAATATATATATAAAAAAGAGATTGCATATCTGAAATAAGCTGTTGACGGGAGAAAATCAAAAAGAGAGAGAAAGAATGAAAAAGGGTTTGTAACAGCAAGGTGTTTCTTTTTTTCTTTAATTGAAGCGGCTAGAGGATTGTAAAATGAAATTGAATGCTCAGGGCAAATTAGCTGTGAACATGCTTTGAATGTAATGTAGTACTTTAACATGATTTTTAGTCCTGCGCACAAAACAATGCAAATATCACAGTCCTGCTGTTTGGTTGGGTGTTATTCCTTCACGTAATGAAGCGCCCATCTATTTCTCTCTGTTCCCCTTTTAAAGCAATCCGACGGCTGCTCGAGGCAGCGCACCGTTTGTTGGGAGATAGAAAAGAAAATTGACAAGTTGTCTCTCTAATAAATGTCAGACTGCGAACACAGTTTGTGTTGTTTTCATTCATTATTGTTCCCCATTTCTCACATATTTCACTCATCATTTGTTTCTATATTGTCTCTGTCCTGGTTCTTGATTTTATGTGCCATGTCTTTATTAATACATGTTGACATTGAGCAGAACTGTCATTAAAGATATGCACAACACACCCGACAGCTCTATTTAAAAGTAAGTCATAATATAGTAAGACAAGTGCCTATATGTCCAACTGTAGGTCCTAATTTTAGATCTTGTATCTTTACCTCAGTCCGGATCATAGACAGTGTTATATTAAATGCACAGCATTTTCCTCTCATTCAACCAGCGAAATAAAGTACAGAAATATAATTTTACTTACTGATGAAAATGAAGCAGAGGCTTCTTGGATGATATCTTAGTGCAATCAATACCACAACTTGCCATCTTTGTCCAAATAATTCCATGATTAACATCAAAACACAAACACACAGAGGACACAACTAAAGTTCAGAGAGTCGTAATGTCCGAACATCTATTAACGTGAGGCAGAGGCTGAGGCTTTTCCCAGCGGTAACTGCTAGCTCTGACACTCATGCTACATGTCAATCAAATCTAATTATTCATAAATTCAAGCATTTAATTACACCTAAACGGTGAGAGTTAAAAAAAATCACCCCCCGCAGAGTTGTCATGACTGTAAACTAGACCTATTAAGCCTTAAATGTTTTTGAACCAGGCTGTAAACATGTTCATTTCTGCTGTGAAATTGGCATTTTTAACATGGGAGTCAATGAGAATTTGCTCACTTCTGGTGCTAAAACAAAATAGCTTTAAAAATAACACCCCTAACCAGCACCAATATATGGCAGTTGAGTACAAAGACTTCTGTTTTAATCCAAAATGATGCCAATAATGCTACATGTGTAGCTGTAGCTTGTGTACGTGCACACAATTAAATATGAAAGAATAACAGGTAATTAGAGATATGTGTGAATACATTTGATGTCAGCGTTATGGAGACAAATGTGTTCATTAGCCAAAATCAGCAGAATAAATAATGCAGTAATCATTCAGATTCAGGTGTGTGTTCAGGTGTATCCTGCCAGTGTTTACATACTTCAGTGTGAGTACTTGGTGCATAATTATGTAATAATGCTGCATTCAAGTAGTGTTTGAAATGCAAAACCACAGGATTGTCTGCATCTACTTACCCAGCTATAACAGGATGTGAGTGAATATTTTAAACATAGATAGATTATTTTGCTCTAATGTCACACCTGGATCTGATTCCTAATCATCACACCTGCAGTGTTTTAGGTTAGTTCCTGTTAGAGCAGCGTTACTCAGGCTGTTCTGTTCTTTTTTGTGTGTTTCTCTTATTTAAAGACGTCTAACTTTTTGTTCTGTTTCAGTTTATTTTTTTGCATAAATAACAGATCTTTTCCTGGCGTGTGCCTTCCCTCTACCTGCATTCGTGTCTATTTTCACCACCAAAATCACAGATCACATGTAAATTTAATTTAATTAATAGTTAATTGCACCTTAAATTGCTCCCCTTCCTTCCCTCATTCTCTGCTTTTATTAATCTCATTTAGGGGACCTCCTTTCCTCCATAATTTGAATTATGGTCAATGCCACAGTTAGGTTCTCATTGTGGCCCAAAGTTCTGATTCTTATCTTTTAGCAAAGGAAATGACCGGGGTATAATAGCGTTTAAACACAATTACTTCCACTAATATGCATCCCATTATGTAGCCTAGATATATCATTTTTTTGTGGTGACAAATTTATCTTTGGTGTCCTTTAAGAGAGCCTGAAGCATTAATTTAATAATCTTTTCCTCCTTTTGCTATTAGCCAAATATCATTGCCTCTTCACTTCCTATTATAGTTTTTTTCTGCTGAACAAGCTATTTCTGTCTTTCACTATCGACAGTGTCAAGACACACCACACACAAAAGCAGGATGGTCTCCAACGCTTCCTTATCTGCCTGCTGTTAGAGTTTCTAACATAATGTGACTTTACTAAACCATACTTGTTGATCAAAAGTACAATATGTAATAATTTAACAGTGAAATATTCACAAAACAGTCTAATGTCTCAATCTTGTTGGAAGGAAGGTTACATTGAAACAGATTTCATTATCAGCCAACTGGGGGGTTGTCAGCTTTCTCCTTCTAAACAGGCTAAATTGTTTTTGTTTACAATTTGTGAGCTCAATGGGGTTGCCAAGTCTGCGCCGGCATTTGTAATTTGACACCGGCTGGCAAAACGCAGTAGCCTTTTGTAAAGATCAATAACAGGCGCGACCCAGAAGTTACCTCTAAGAACCCACGGTATCTCTTTGTTTTACTCTAACATTAGGTAAAAAAAGGCTAGAGGCTAACGTTGAGCTAACAATGCTAACGGTGAATTAGAAAAAATAGTCGGCTCTAAAAAAATCTCAAGCTACTTTTTCAATTACCAACAACTTAATTATACAGTGAAATGTATCAGAATCAGAATCGCCTGGTGCTGAGACATAACTGGAAACAGCCATGAAAATCTTGTTTGTTTTGAAAATTGGCTGCAGTACCCATATTTGACCACAGGATATCATTCCTCCCTCATTCTTACATCGTGCACCTTTAACTTTTAAAAAAGCTAACTCTAAAAGGAAAATGAAAGCTACATTTTATTTAATATTAATTAAAAACTGAGCAGAGTTTATGTCCTGCTGTGCTGATGTCTCAGACCACCTCTGAGATTTAACAGAAGATTCTAGGTAAACACAACTTTGTTTATAAAAACTCATCATTATTCTGATTTATGATTTTGGCAACTTCTCAATAGAAAATATTAATAATTTTTTTCAGGTTTGTTAGATATTAATTGAAAACTGGCCAAAATGATACAATGCTAACATGGAGCTAGAACGATGACAGCTAACATAGAAGCTTAAAATAAAAAAACAAAATTGAAAAACAGTATTTGAAAAGTTAATTTGAACTTTTGCATTGAACATCATGCATTGGAAAAAAAAATCATGAAAAACGTTGCTCTGAACATTTAGTTTTTAAATTTCTGTTACAGATTAGGCACAGACTCAATAAGTTTACTTCTAGTTTAATCACATTTTGAAAACATTTATTTATGCTAATTTAGAAAACCAAAAGCTCAATAAGTCTTTAATAACCTCATAAATTAAATATTTAAGACAGCATTGCCAGTATGTACTTTTCCTTCAGGGGCCGCCATAATGCATCATATCCATTTAGCCTTATCATCTACACATCCTCTACTCTCCCACCAACTATCTTCATATCCTCTTTCCCTGCATCCATAAATCTCCTCTTTGGAAGTGGTATTGCCAGGTTTTCATGGGTTCCCAAGCAGATTAGGAAACATGCTGCCATTTCTCCATTCAAGGGGGGGTACAGCCAAGGAAATGTACGACAGAGCAGTCAGGAAGAAGTAGGATGGCCAGCAGTGCTGTCAAATGACAACTTGTCACTGTCTCACTACTATTGTGATTTTGACTTCCAAGTTTGTCAGCTCTCTGGGGCCCCCTTATGGGCTGGGGCCCACAAGCAATTGTCTGCCCTGCCTGCCAGCTCGCAGCGCCTCTGCTCTTTGGTCTTTCCCAACTTAAGCTTCCCTCTACCAATATATTTTCTACATGTCCAAATCATGTCATCTGATCTTATCACCAAAATGTCTAATATGTGATGTCCCTCTAATGTAATTATTCCTTATTCTATTAATTTTTGTCACTTCTTTCATCATTTTCATCTCAGCTACCTTCAGTTCTGCCAGATAAGGAAAAAAAATCCCCATTATTCATTCATTTATTTCTTTATTCATCTCTGTTGTTCAGCAGGTAGAGGGGGACTAAACCTTGCTGAATGCCAGACTTTCTTCCCTCCATGAATCTTCCAAACAACGGATTCTCATCCATGACGATGTGGTTTTCCAGGGGCTGCGTTCCTCTGCCAGTGCGCATTTGCAAGTCATCATTATTTAAGGGAGATATTACAGGTGAGTTCTGAGCCAGGTGACAAGAAGAATTATTTATGACGTGAAAATTTCTGGCACTGATGAGACTCGGCTCATTTCTGTTGAGTGATAAAAGAAAAAAGAATTTTGCTCAAACACAGACGCAGCTTGCTGCCTCTCAGAAAAGCGAATGGATTTGGGCTGCAGGTGAAACTCGTTGAATCATTAGCGTGTCCAGGACTGTTCAGCCAGGCGAGTATTCTGATCCTTTCCCAGTGATCTGTGATTCTATAACGACATGCAGAATTGACTCAGGGGCTAATGAGCTGAAACAGAATCAGAGTTAGCCTTGGAATGATAAGGCACAACCCAGAGTGAAAATGCACCTTTGTTATGATGGAAAATCTAAAAAAACTAATTTCTGATGGGTTTTTTTGTGTGATATTTTTTAACATCTTTAGCTATCTTTTATTTTTATTTAGAATAAACAATAAATAAAAGACAATAAAAGTGTTTTTTAAAGAAAATGTACTATTGTCGTCACTGAAGGGTTTTATTTTTTTCTGATTGTCACAAACAACTCGGTTATCAGCATCTCTGGTACACTCTGCTCTCTGAAATTGGATGTGATTACAGCCTTGAGAACAGAAGATGAAGAAACTCAAGAGCTGTTGTGGGCATCCAGAGATGAGAAAGGATCGCTTGAACGATGATATCAGTTTTATCCCTGGCTGACGTAAACTGCGCCAATCATTCCAAGACTTCTTTGAGATCATGTATAGTATACATCTTCTAATAGGACTTCCTGCTTGCTGCAAAAATAATCTCATAACCATGGTGGCGGTTTGCTCTTTATTGGGTTCAAGGTTGTGTGAACAAATCACTTTGGCCTCCATACGTTGCTTTCCCATTTGTCCAGGAAATCTCCTGGGACTCGCCTCCGGCTGAGACGTGGGGGATTTGACGAAAATCAGCTTGTCTCTGAGCCAGTAGTTAAAACAGACATTTTATTTTATGGAAAAAACCAAGGATGTTATTCCCTCCATAAAATATGTATTTTAGGTGATGCAAAGAACTTTCATTACAATGGCTTGGGGATTACAAGTGTCTAATGATGCTTCAGGGGCTTTTGGAGACATGAGAAAGTGAATATCTAACATCATTTTGCACCTTTCACTTCCTGAGACCTGAGCTTTTATTGCTTGTTCAATTGTCGGTTTAATTTCCCCAAGCAATAGAAGACACCTCATGATGCTTAGTGAACTACGTTTGCACAAACGTAATGTACTTCAGTAGAAGTGTACTTCCAACAAATATAGTTGCATTTGTGTTTCATTTGGGCTAAAAAGTAAAAAAAAATAAGGAAACTGTGCAAATTAAGATTCTCTGCCCTAATAATCATCAACTAAAATTTTATGTAGGATTTAACTCACATTTACAATATCACAACTGGTATTTATTAAATAACACAAGTCAAATAAACACAAACATAAGAACAGGCCACCTTAAAAGTGGATCTTTCATTGACTTTATGTAATAAAATTACTTAAAGTTAACTTTTTTGGCCGACCATTTTTCAGTGCACCTTCGATAGAAGCAGAAGCCAAAACAGCCTCATTTTCAGTTCCCATCAACAGCAACAAACTAAGAGGTTTGGCCACAGCTAAAAATAGAAGCCAAGTTTCTATTTATTAGATTTTATTTACTCTATTTGCACAGAAAACACTTTATATTTCTAATAGGGCTTGTCAGTTAGCTAATGTAGATGAATGAATCTGGCAGCCTCAAGTGCATTTTTTATTCTGTCAGCTTATTACACTGTGATTGGAGCAGTTTCTGTTTTATAGTTAATAATAAATGCATCTTAGCAGGCAGCCATAAAAATGCTAACAACTAACTGTTCTGATGCATTTTGATTTGCAGTTGAGATTTATGTTTTTATAGCAGCACCAAGTGTTGGTGATTTAACTTGAATTAAAATGTGCAGTGTTTTTAAATGAGAAGCTAAAAACCTATTAGACTTGACTTAACCTGTGGTGTAAAAGAAAATGCCCCATGTGTTTCCATTGGGATGAGTAAACCAGCAGTTTCACATAGTTAAAGAAATATTTGTTTACTGTCTTTTCTGAGTCTTAGGACACAGGCTGTGGCCATATGGGGGGTTGGAGACGGGCTTTTCAGAGTTGATCTCCTTGTAGTGCTTTGCCAGAGTCCCTCCTTCTTTGTGAAATGCAATCCATCACACAGGGTCTGTCGCCTGGAGGCTCTCTTCCTCCACCACCCATATGCCCACACGCTGCCAGTGCCACATCACTGCTGCAAAGTGCATCTGGCACGCTTTAATGTAGCAGAACTGACTTATCGTCTGGTAGCTGGACACTCTCCACCTACCTGGTTTCATTTTTTTTATTTTGCACACTTTTTTATTCCTCTCCCTCATTTTTTTTTGCCAGCACTTTAGTACTAATTCCTGCTTCAGTGAACTGGGCATACAGTATATGACGTGATCTGACCTGAAAGCTGAAGGCTTGAGCTATTATTGCCATATTCGAGACCAGGAGTGTGTGTGTGTGTGTGTGTGTGTGTGTGTGTGTGTGTGTGCGTGTGTGTGTGTGTGTGGGGTGGGGGGGGTCAGGCAAGTCCCAAGTATGGCATAATTCAACAACTACCGACACCCAGTGTCTATCCTCAGATTCTCTGGGAGGGAAGAGGAGATGAATGGGGTGTGTGTGTGTGGTGTGTATGTGAGTGTGTGTGTGTGTGTGTGTGTGTGTGTGTGGTGTGTGTGTGTGTGTGTGTGTGTGTGTGTGTGTGTGTGTGTGTGAGAAAGAGAGAGAGAGAGAGAGAGAGAGAGAGAGAGAGAGAGAGAGAGAGAGAGAGAGAGAGAGAGAGAGAGAGAGAGAGAGAGAGAGAGAGAGAGAGAGAGAGAGGAAGAGAGAGAGAGAGAGATGGAACTGAGGTAGAGGAGGTTAGTCGCATCACTCAGGAGGAGTGGGCGTGCTCTTCTGTGCGCCGCATCGTTTGATGTCCCCCCCACCCCCTACTCTCCCCCCACCCCACCCCACGAACCTACACTGTGGGCGCTCAGGGGGCGAGCTTGAACCAATCAAAGCGACTTCAGCGGACTCTCCTCGCGTGAGGACTCGAGGTCGACTTTGGGTCTGGAAGCAGATCCGTGTGCGGCGCACCGGTCAGCGGAGCAGCACCGCAGCGCACCGCAGCGCAGCGCGCCTGAGAAGTTACACAGCAGAGGAGTCCGCAGTTGGCCAAGACGCGTCCAGCTCGTGGAAAAGCTGCACAGAATGTCATGAAATATTTTGTCAGTCAGTATAGGTGACTCCTGCTGCCCTCCCTTTGAGTTTTTCTCATATTTTGGATTCTCCAGAGGAGGGAAACACTGTGGCGACATAAACCCAGAAAACTGGCATTGCGCGCAGGAAGGGGAAGAGATTTTTTAAAGATGCAGGTGGATCGGAACTGTGCGGGTTGCAGTGCTTGGTTTACCTGGCTGCTCTTACTTTTCTCAACTCTGAGCATCGGGGCAACCGGGGTGGGAGGCACCCACCAGAGCATCCCTGCGTCCGTGTAAGTACCGGGATGCCGTAATCGCCTTTATTTTACGCAAAACTATTAAGGTGACGCTCCAAGCACAACTTAGCGGATGTTTTTTTTCTTCATATTTTATAAATTGATTTCAAGTTTGACACATTTCTGTTAGTAATGAAAGAATACACAGACTTATTCTAAATCAGGGGACTTTTAAACTGTTTAAAGTTCCATATTTATTCAATAAGGTTCCTTTTTTCTTTATGTGTCATTAATTACAGGGTGAAGTTATGGGCATCAGCATTTGGTGGAGAGATGAAGTCCATTTCTGCAAAGTACTCTGGCTCCCAGCTGCTGCAAAAGGTCTGGTCTAAAGGAACTTTATGGGGTCAAATAAAATAAACTTAGAAAATCTTTAGCCTAAGTTTCCCCCCAAATCCTTAAAACGTGGTTTAGTTTAGCTGCATCATCCCAAATTCATAAATTCATAATTTTACCCATTATTTCTTTACACAATTGCAATTCTGACACTGAAAGTGTTAAAAAGCCCAACATTCTCTTTAAAGTGCCTATTAAAACTGTGGTGTGGATGTGGTAAAAACAGCCTATAAGAGCAACAGTTTGAGTTGGACAATTTCTGACATTTTCATCTCTTAAACTCCAGGACCTGTGCTTTTTAGCCACTTGAGAATTGGTAATGCATGTCGACTATGTAGGCACAGATTTAAAAGCTTATTCAGTGCCATTTAAATAGACGTCAGGTTTTAAAGCACTCTGGCAGATGCATTCGCGCGCATTCACGCGCACGCATTCACAAATGACTGTTAAAGGAAAGAGCACATTTTATTGCTATCCAGCCGAGTGTTTCCTACATTTCTAACACCTCCTTCACTTCTTTCTGTGCCTCTTTGCTGTCATATAAACCATCTCCTGCTCAGAATAAATACAAGATTTAAGCGTGATGGAATGCAGATTTTTCTAATGGAGGGTCAGATGATGAAGCCTGAGTTAGTGCTGGCTAATGGATAATTAGTGGATAAAAAGGCCAAGCTCAAACTAACATCTCAAGGCTCTGATGAATGCACAGACCCAACCAGAGTTTTGACATGATGCATGAGGACGTGACCAGACAGAGTCACACAGCTCAAGCCTACAGTGTGGGTTTCATCAGCTGCTGATAAAGCAGATGAGTGGTGTTATCTTCTTGACAGAATGAAAACTACTCACCCCCTCATCTTTTTTTTTTTCTATTCTGCCTCCCAAAAGAAGATAACCCTCCCACAGAGTGACGACCTCCTTATGAAATGCAAATGAAGGCTGCAGGGTTAATTGAGTGAAGAAAAGACAGAGGACCACTTGGTTGGTTAAGTGCATCTCATGAAGCTGATTGTTTTGATGTAAATGCATGGCTGTTCGCAGATGTACAAGTTGTGTAAATGCTCATTAGAACACACACAAAAAAAGCTTTGCCAGTTTGTGACAGCGTTCGTTATGCTGCATCTTATTGTGAATCTGGTAAAGTGCAGGAATGCTGAGGAGGGGCCACAGCCGACCCGAGGGCACATATGCTTTCAAATAGGTAGATATGTTGGAAAGCTGGTGTACTCGGAGAGGAGGCTGGTACTGAGGAGAAAAGACAGATTCATGTGTTTGTGTGAGTCTGTGTGTAGACTTCCCCTGGGCACAGGACAGATGGACTCAGTCTCTCCTCGGTTATCTGTCTGACCCGAGTGTAACTAAACTCCCATGGAGATGAAATGCACAGTCACTGCTTTAAAAAAATAGGTTTTGTTTCAATAAATTAAGTAAAAAAACTTGTAAAATAGATTAATCAACTGCAATATGACTTTAAAAAATGCTAAATATTTTTAAGAAAAGCTTTATAGATGTATGCTAACTCTGTCACAAACATAAATCAGGCATCATACATTGATTTTATTGTGGGTGATATGTTATGGCACAGCTCTAATTGTATTGTGTGACACTCCATTAACTGGAGAATGCCATCCACTGGCAGAATGTGGAGTGACACATGTATTTTATTACTAATAATTATTTAAATTAGTAATATGTGATTTGCCCATTACATATTTTGAAGTCAAATGATATTTTGTGGACAGTAAATAAAATAAAGTACACGTTTTAAAAAGTTTAAAGAGGACCTAGAATGCAGTTAATCAACAATCTAAAACAGATCTTTGAGCCTCTATGTTAGTCTAGGGGTATGATTCTCACTTGGGGTGTGAGAAGTCCCCAGGTTCAGATCCCGGACGAGCCCCCATTTGTTACGCCCCACACCGTCTAGGTGGCCAGGGGTAACAAAGAGGGACACATGCTCTGGTGTTTAAAAATTAATGTAACAAATTTATTTACATGAAATGGTAAATAAAGACAAAACACAAGTTAACAAAAGGGACAAATCAGCAGCAACTCACACTTAGTAACAACAACAACGACGAAGGTCTCTAATTAACCAAATTAAAACAAACTAGTTAAAAGACCATCACTCAACGTCCTCTAACGAGTGATGTCTTTTTAAAACAAAACCGAATGTAAAGCTTTCTTTACCTAAACTGTGAATTGGTTAAAACAGAGACTTACAAAGCACCCACATTTCACACAAAGTTGTTACAAAAACTTAACTCTAACAAAACAAATGCTGCCGAGGAGACAACAGACCAGCGAGTGCTCTCTCTGGTCTGCCGCTCCCTGAATCTAAGGGCTGACTGGTGCAGTGGCTTGGCTGATTGCATTCTGGGACAGCTGGCAGAGTCCAAATGGAGCTGATCAGGTTAAAGAGGAGCCAGGTGCTGCCTCTCCTCTTCACTCACACACACAGGGAAACAAGAGGAGAATTACGTAACATCTAAAAAGCATAAGAAATGTTCTTTTGGCTTTCATCTGTCCCAGGAGCCCTGATAAATGCCATTCTAAACCCCCTAAACCAGCCTTGCTGTGAAAAGAGCTGTTTGCCCCTCCCACTCGGCCAGGACATGAATATGATAATGAGCTGCTTGCTGATTGGTTGGTTTCCCCAGAAGGCCTCAGACATTGGAGACATGCAGGTTTGAGGAAGGCTTTCTCAGAACAGAACTTTTTCTCTCGCCTTTTTCAACTTTCTAATTTACATAAAAAGTAGGTCACACACGGCTTTGACTTTTTGGCATGCTACTTTTGACCACCCAAGCTGTCTTTATTCAACAACAACAAGGGAAATGTTTACATTCTAGGTTCTCTTTAATGCCTACAGATGAATTTGGGAGAAAAAAACCAAAATGACACATCAAGGGTTAAAGCTGTTATAACAAATCTACAGAACACGCTAGGTTTTGAAGGCAAACAGTCACAGAACACTCACCCATTCCCTCGGGTGTCTTCCCTGAGATGCTTCTGCCGGAACCGTAAACCCACATTCCAGAGGAAACGAGATAGTGCTAAACAGCAGTCGCTGTTAATTAGGTCCAAATGTCTCTTGTCCGTAATGTCAAATGGTGTTTTTCTTTTTGGGACTCTGTTTGAAGTTGAAGTGGTAGCAGCCGGCAGTTTCTCCTTCTCTGATATTATTGAGAGGCGAACCTTTCACACCAGTGGTGTTGTGTTGCTAAATATGTGAGTGTGTAATGAATGGAGGACTCAGGGAAGTGCAGAAGTGCTGCGGTTTGGTGAGACTGACATGGTTGCTTTTGGTCCAAAACATGTAATTGGCAGAGGTTTTTAGACAAATGCAAGAGAACCACTTTAATTTTGTTCGTATTTTTTTTTTATCTTCACAATATATTTATAGCTATACTATGTTAGAACGTTAAGAGGCATGAAAAAAACGTTTTAAGCTAATTTGTTTTCCAAATTTGCTATTGCAGCTTTAAAGGGTACAAATTATGCAAAATTCACCTTTTGCATCCTTTGTGCAGCCGTGTAGGTCTCTACTGCCTCTATAAACATTCCAAACAAACCCCGTCCATCTGTTTTATGCAGAGCTTAAAGCGCACCAACCAGGGCAGGGCTGGATTTCAGGCTGGGGGCAGGTATTCTGGCTTGGCCAGCTTGGGCGCAAAGTCAACTTCCACAGCCAGTCAGAAATGAATCTCGGGTGATCTTGGCCAATTACTAACAGTAAGGCGGGTTCCTCTTCAGGGGTCGCTGGCACTGAAAGTCAAAAGGCGGGTACTAGCAAGCTAGCATGTGTGTGCGGTTTTGCGGTCAAAACAAATAGACCAGATGATGGATTTTGTCAGACATGAATAAAACACACTTTACTGGAGAGAGGGGTTAAAAACAAATGGAGCTGGGAATGGTTAGAGGAGATAGGACAAGATGAGAAGCCGCTGGGAAATTTGTGCAGTAAACTGTCGGAACCCAGAGTTTGTTTTTGTGTCGTCTGCCATAAAAGGTTACTGTATGCCACAAGTGGCAAAAAGACTCTGCTATGGCATGATTTGGACAAAGCCCACAGACCTGCAGTCCGAGCTCTTCAACATACCGGGACTCACACCAACAACAAGCACTCCAGCATCATTCACTGATCGTGTCTGTGAGCAAAAAAATACATCTGTGGTAATTCATAGCTGAGCATGACTTATCTTTCACAGTGTCACAGCCAATAATGAATCTGTGTAAAAAGTTAGCTGAGGACAAAACTGCACTAACAAAACTGTCTATGTCAAATCCAGCTACAACCAAACAGGCGCCCGTCTCTGCAGCTACAACCAAAGCCTTGAGAGCGGCACCAGGCATGTTTGTGCTAAATCATTTAAATATTCATGAATGAATACAAAATAACACACAATACTTCATTCTGGAAGGTACTGAAACTGGCAAGAATTAAACAGCTGAGATAACTTTATGTGAGAGGGATTTCTGTGCAAAGAACTTCACGTATCGACCACAGAACTATTATTACTTAAGAAAAAAGTAATAAAATACCCCCTGGCTTCATATTTCCTTATTTTTCTTTAAAAACTTGGAAGTTTGAAAAACATGTAATACTTATCGTGACTCTTTTTTGTTTCATTTAGTCCAAGTAAAACTGCAGTAAATTGAATTTGATTCTCCCTTTGTGTTAACACTGAATTAATTTGATGCTTGACTTCCGATTTAATTATCTTTAACAAGACATACTCCTAACAAGTACAAAAGGCCTTGTTAATTATAACTGATAACACAAATTCCAGCAATAAACATCTTAATTATTTTTTAATTGAGGTACAGTCCTAATCAAAATGCACAGAAGCCTAAACTGATATCTCACCAAATTATTTATGCAGCTACAAAAAAAAGAATAATATTTATATGAAATAGCTGC
Organism: Aphyosemion australe; assembly: GCA_006937985.1. Lineage (NCBI taxonomy): Eukaryota > Metazoa > Chordata > Actinopteri > Cyprinodontiformes > Nothobranchiidae > Aphyosemion > Aphyosemion australe. The sequence goes on along the minus strand of SSNS01000131.1, from coordinate 1,478,354 downwards.
GGAAATATCAGGAGAATTAAGGTTATTTTACTCTTCCTTAATTAATACAATAGTGAATTTCATTTGAACACATTTATTTTTTATTTAAAACTCACCTGTTTTATTTTTTTTCACCTCTGGATATGTTGCACTTTTTCACTGCTTTAATCTATTAGAAACATTTCTTGTTTCAAGGTTGCACCAGTCAGGACCAGTGTGTGAGAAAGATTCCATTAAGAAAATAAAATCAAATCTTCATTATAAATCCAGTGTTACAATAATACTTGTATAAAGGAGACACATTCTGTTTGGGACACAATAAATGTCTAGAAATGGCAGAAGGAATTAGCTATGTGTGTTTTACCCTCTGCACTGCTGTTCTGTTGAAATCTTTAATTTCATGTGTCATTGAGCAACCTGTCCAGATGAGCCAGCCTGGCTGTGTCTGCTGGCTCTGTGTGCTGTTCACTAATGTCTGGACCAGCTTTCCCCCAAAATAACGTTACGGTTTGCAGGAATCAAGGTGGAAAGATACTGTTTTGCTACACGGAAATAACTTCAATCCACTCGTAATGGAAGATAGAAAAATATGATCAGTCACTGTGTCTGCGGTCGCCCAAGTATGTCTGTCTTTATGGTTTTAAAAGCACAAGTTTGATCTGAGAGCAAAGAATTGGCAGCGAATGTTGGATGCTTGCTCTGCGTGTGTTAGGTTTGCATAGATAAACAATTACACACACACGTGCACACACGCGCACACACACGCACACACACGCACACACACACACGCACACACACACGCACACACACACACACACCGTCTCTCATATACAGACTCCAAGCTTAAGAGCAGAGGATGGTAGGAAGGTGTAATGATGTGTGACAAGGCTGTGTTAGAATCGATTTGCTTTGGTGAGAAATCGTGTGTGTGTGTGTGTGTGTGTGTGTGTGTGAGTGTGTGCAAGTGGAGCCATATACCATTTTCTTTCACTCCCCAACAGCTTTGTGCTGCAAGCCACTGACATGCCTGCTGTCAATATTCCCAAAGAAAGTGTGTAACTGAGTGGAGTGCATCCTTAAAAAGAAAAGGGGATGAAAAACATAGCGGTGGTGAGCTGAGGAGGCTAAAGCCTTTCAGAAAGATGTGCACAAAGCTAGGTTTAAGGAGTAATTATGGAAGTGTGCAAAAACATATTTTGCATGTATGCCTTTTTTCCTATTTTTAGGTCAAATCTGTGTCATTGAAAAGCAACAGTAATGTCTTAAAATTAGTTTTTTTTATATTTTCATCATTTTTGAGATAAAATCTCACCTTTTACAATTAAAGTAGGATTTCCCATAATTTTTTGACGTTTTTCAGTAAAATAATAAAATCAGATATTTGGGATTATTTTGTTCTGTATTATAAATTCATATTTCTATCATTGCTGCTTTCTTTGAGACCAGTGGTATCTGGTTCAAAGTTAATGTTTAAATTACTTATAAATAAAAATATATTATTATTATTATTATTATTAATAATAATACATTTTATTTATTTATTCTTTGTTGCCTGAATTATTAATTTTAATATTTGACTTAAAATTGTATCTTTTTTTGAAACACAAACATTAAAATAATTTGAAGTTATTAAAATATCTTGTATCAGTGATACATTTTAATTTATAATTCTCAATTTAAAAGATTTTTTTGCACACACAAAAATACTTCATCTCCCAAACCAAATTTGCAGGTATCATTGCGTTTATGAAAAACTAAATGTGTCTTTTTTTCCATCTTCTTTTATAATAAATTGTGAATTTGTAAACAAATAGTTCATTTTTAACTTTATTGGTTTTAACTGCAAAATGCTCAAGCTAATAAACAATGCTAAGAATAATTAGCATTTATTTAGAATATGAATATTCAGTTGATTTACTACACAGATGTCCATGTACATGAGAACATTTAGTGTATTAAAAAAATATTTTGTAAGTCTCCATTTATGACATTTGTAAATTTTAAATTGCATTCACAGAAAGACATCTTCAGTATAAACAATTTAATGCATTTCACTTTTAGAATTCTAACATCCTTTTTGGACCATAGATGGCTGTGTGTGAGTGTGTATTTTTGTGTGAAAGGGGAGGAGGAAGGATCCATGATGGTACCAATCTGCTGCAAAAGTTTGGCGATGGCTGAAGTGTTCCAGCGTAACGGCGTGTCAGCGAGCGACGGACAGTTGCAGATTAGATTTAGCTTTGAGAAAATTGAATAGCTGTCAGGTTTGGTTCAGGATGGCTGGCAACGAGGTGAACAGAGAGGGTGTGTATGGGGCGTGTGCTCGATGACTGTCACTCTTTTTCTTCCCTTCATCCTCCCATCACCTCTCCCTCCCTTCTTCTTGATTATGTTCTCATTGAGAAAAGCATGATCGTGCTAAATTTGATCTGCTCAAAGACGTGTGTGTGTGTGTGTGTGTGTGTGTGTGTGTGTGTGTGTGTGTCAGAGACAGGGAGAATGGGGGCTGGTGGTGGTGGTAGGGGGGCAAGGAAGGTCTTGTCAGAGCGTTAATTACACTGTTAGCAGGCAGAAGTGCAGCATGTGCTACCACCCTTTCATGTACTAGCTAGCCAGCTTTACCCGACACTAACACTCACTCGCTGTGTAATTAGTGTTTTGTTGGTGAGAAAAGCTTTGTGTGTGAATCAAACGCACTTCCTTTTCTATGGAGAGCTCAGGGAGCAAGGGGGTCCTCTGCTGCCGGATTAAATGACTTAAACTCTTTAAGAGCTCAACTTGCTGATGCAGTTTTTGTGAGTTTGGAAAGTCAGTGAGTTCTGATGCCTCTTGTTTCATCTCTTTGATGTATCCCCAGTCACTCATAGGTTTATTATCCATTCACTAGTTTGGATTTGGTGTTTAAAAAAACATAAATTTTTCTTTTTATGTTTACTTTTCCCAAAATGTGCAAAGTGAGAATGTCTCGATCAGATGGGAGTTATGATCATGTCATTTTTATTGCTCTGTACTGGAGTTGCCTGATCTCTATTGTTGACCTACTTTCTATGTTTTACATAAGCCAGGCTGAAATAACTGATCAACTCTTTAACGGACCTGCATTCATTACTCAAGGAGACCAACAGCCAATGAAATCTTTCTGAAACCTCTGAGTTAATGCCACTTTTGCCTAATTAAACAAATATCTCCCTTCAATGTAAGTAAGAGGTCAATGTCAGTAGTGGGAAATGTTTGAACTTGTCTCTCATTCTTTGACAGCTCATCAACACATTCCAATTTAAAATTGTCATATCGCCTGCACCTTGCACGGTGCTTGCATATTTCATAACGCTTTAGCTATGAGAGGCTAAGATGATGAATGTGAGCATTAAAGATAAATACTCACCGTCATCTGTCACTGGCTGCTAAGCTCTGCCTCTTCCACTGGTCTGCACATAAGGAGCATCTCACTGTGGCTGCTCCAACAGTAATGAATACACACACTTACACTAAGACACACACCCTCTCCCAGATTTCTGTAATCATGACAGATTATTCACCTGTTGTGCTCCAGACCTTCTTGCAAACATTCTCCATAGTGCTAAAGAAGGCGGCGCTGATACTATTAGGCACATTATCGTGTGCAGCATTGTGTGAAGGACTGTCTGTGACTTGCTGCTGTCCACATCAATCATCCAGCTGCTTGTTTGGATCCACCCTGTGCTGCAGGTTGAGATTTTTACCTGCAAAGAAAAGAAGGAATATCACTCCTCATTACAGCTGCTTCATCAATCACAGAGTCTGCGTCGTGTGTTCCAAACTCCTGCATGCTCAGATCATTTTTGCTGTATATATAACACAGAGCTAAGGCTGACTTTTCTTCCTTCCACTTTTAAACTTTTAGTCAACTTTTCCCCTCGCATGTTTTTGCATAATCATCTTTTCTCTAAGTTTGTCTTCTATAAGATTTCTCTTTCCGTCCTGTTGTTTTAATTATACATAAGCTGCATTCATGGTGCTAAAGAATACATAAAGGAGGATGTTGGGATCTGCTAATATTTGGGACAAGTTCACAAAATATTTCTGCTAGCCTAAATCCACCAAGTCATATGTGCACTTTTCTTTTTAAAGACTTACTGTACTATACTGATCTGTGCACAGGGGCACCCTCAGACATTTTTGATAAGGGTGACCAGACGGAGTCAAAGAAAATGTTGGGGTGGCACATCAAATTGGTCCTTGTGGTAACTCTGGGAGAGTTTAGCCTGTGGCGACGCATTGCATGCTCCTTTATTATTGTTTTTTTATTATTATTAAAAAACAATATGCATCCAAAACACTTAACTCAAATTTGAGAAACACAAACATTTCAGAAAAATACATTTCAGTTTTTTAAAGTGTTATTTCAAAATGTATTTTTGAATTTTATTTTTTAGTTGAATTCACCTGTTGCTGTGTTCACAAAAAAATTGTTAGAATTTTTTTTTTAAATGGTGAGCAGCAGAAATATATATACATTTTTAAAATTCTGATTATTTTTTTTACTCATTAATTATATAATTTTTTATTGGGTTTTACATTTATGTCTTGATTAAATAAGATGCATTTATGGTTTGAGTGAATATAAATTTGAGGTCTTCGCTGGGGTGGCCATGGCAGCAACAATCTCAACACTGTCATACCACAATAACAATAAATGTTTCTCTTAAATAGTAAACAGGAATGCAACTTTTTATTACTTTATTTTTCCTTTTCTGATTTTTTTATGAGTTAAAAGTGCAAGAAAAGAACAGAACATCACACTAAAGTTTATTCCATTTTTTTACTTGTATAATTTGGAAAATACAAATTATGCAACTTTGACCCTTTTCTTAGGCTTTTAACCAAATTTGCATCAAACCACCTTAAAGCAGCAAGATCCAATATTAGTACTTTTATCACAAACCTGCCATATCAGGTGGAAAGAGACCTTTTCATTTCTTAGCAACTGTTATTATATAAAATATATAATGAAATAAAAGTGATTATCAGTTGTTAACATTAGCCAACAAACAGTTACATTTTATTACCTAGAACTTTATTTTTACAAATTAATATTTTAACATATTTCAGTTCCGTGCATTTCTCTGTTTTACAGACAAGTGTCGCTCATCAAAACCCATTGAACAGACTATAGCCTGGTGGTACACTGTAAATCTGACATCCTACGTATAACAAAAGATAGACTTAATCATCTTTATGTGATCTAAACAAGCCTGATGGATTTTAAAAACAAGCATGGTGAGCTGAAGGAGATGAAAAAGAGCTGCTTTAGGAAAAACAATGTTTCAAAAACCACGTGAAAATATTTTCCTTTTATCAGGATGAATAGATAATTATTGTAGAGGAAAAATGGAAGAGGAAAAATCAAACTGATATTAATTACTGTAGTAGCTAGTTCAAACTCAGAAACAGGGATATTCTGACAGGGTAATAGTCTAAAACATCACAAAAGCTATGAAGAATGCTACAAGCTAACAGATTCAATGGGGCTGCAAACCGTGTAAGTTATGATACAAAGAGGAATGAAGCAGGGTTCTGATCCTATTATTGCGTCCTTTAACATTATAATTTGTATTTATACAGCATTTTACTGCAGATGCTTTGCCCTGCAATGGAGAATTCCATGATGAAGTGCTAAACCACTCAATGAAACTGTTAACAAGATAAACAATTCAGAAATGATCGGCAGCGCATGTTAATACTCTTTTGCTTTCTGTACCCTTCAGCGTGCCATCATCAAATTTAGGCCGTAAGAAACTTTGACAAGCGAGTCCACCAAACTTTCTGCATGCCATCGTGCATCTCAAGTTGCTTCCACACCAGCTTGGCTCACACACCTATAAACACACTCAACACTTCTCATAGTCTGTGAGATTGCTGCCAAATCAAACTCAGCAGGACGGCAGTGGCTCCACCTTCTGACCTTCAGCTGCCTCCATCTCACACAAACACAAACCTGCACTCAACAAAAGGTGGGTACATTAGTATGTGCTGTAAACACACACAACACTTAAACAGTAAAAGCTCTCTATACTTTAAACAAAAATATAGGATTTTAGGTGTGTGACCTCATATTTGCTCCTCCTGTGTCACTGCCACACTTAATGTAATGCATTTATTGGCTGAAGTCCTGCAGTGGCCGATGTGCTGATGACCCTGAAGTTTGCTGAGCAGTGAGAACGTGAGAAACGATTACTTACACAGGAAACAGAAAGGCATCATTGGTCAATTGAGCAACATTGATCAAATGGAGTCATTTTACAGAGGCTGAAACTGGAGGACACGAGGCTCCAAAGTAACATTTTGTACTCTGTCTGCCACAGAAGCTTGTTTCCTTTTATTGGCACAGATTGGGACATTTTAATGTTTAGAAAATGTGAAAATTTAACTTGAGTGGAAGATGCAAACAGTCCACCTCCTCTGTTAAATCGTGAATTCTTTTGTTTTTGCAGCTAAAAGGATTTTCATCTGTTAGTATGTGTTTGTCAGAGATTTTTAGATGAATTTCCAACATGAAACCTCATTTAACGCAGGTATACAAACTGTCTATTCCTTCACAAACATTTTATGACCTTGTCCTTTTAGGACTGCATAACATTGTTAGCTTCCAGTCATAAGCGACTCAACTTTCTGGTGTTTACTGATAAATGTGTTGATTTTCAAAGGTCTCCACTGCAAATCCTCCCATTTCTTCACTTCAAAATGAAACCGCAGTTCAAAAAAGTGTAACTTCCCATTATGAATCTCCACTCGCAGGGATTAATTTTGCCTTTCTGAATGTGCTGCAGTGTTTTGCTTTCTCCTTCCACGTTCACGCCAGTTGATGCCGGAATCAGTTTGAGACCGCGCGGATGCGAGGAGCGGGATGGGGAAGCAGCAGGGCACATGATGCATGCTGCTAAGCTTGGAGGGAAAAAATGTATTTCGAGGCTGTAGTGAAACCAACTCAGTGGAAACAAGTGCAGATAGACAGTGGACTATTAATCACTTACGTGTGATCAGATTAGACCCGCTCTTGCTGCCGTTCGGCTTTTGCTGATATAAGTTATGGTTTCTGAAAGAATAAAAATGGAGTCAGTTAGCTTGTTTTTAAAGTCTTGAGGGGGAGAATCTGCATTAGCCTTAGAAATGAATTATTTTGCATAAATGTGTTTTCACGCTGGCATAAATGATGACAGTCTCAGCCCTTTAGGATCTTTTGTAAGTGCATTAGACTATAGGTGGTGGGTGCGCCATGACGGCATGGCGTGTGCGAGCGGTGAAAGATGGCGGTCATTAGAGGGAGCGTGAATTTGGCAGAGACTTTGAGGGGCAATGGTGCATGCCTAACAGACGTCATGCACCCTGTGACAGACCCCTCAATGAAGCTACCAGCTAGGCCTTGTGTGTGTTTGCGTTAGTCTACAGCTGTTGTTCTGGTGTTCTTCTCCAAAGCCCCCAGGCAGTCTTTCAGCATTATCACTGCAGAAGCACAAGCGCACTCAAGAGCTGCAGGGGGATGACTTTTATTGACGAAAGAAATGAGTGAGGTGTGAAAGTGGTTTCAATTATGCTAACCGTAGAGAAAAAATAACAGACCCCTCTCACTCACATGGAGGATTTGCACGTGTCGTAATTTTATTCATGTTTTCTGGGAGATTAAAGTGAGTGTATGTTTATACTGGTGCGAGGATTGTCAGAATGTTTTTGCAGGCATTTAACGCCAGGTGAAACATCAAACAGGTTCTAAGATGGATTTGCAACTGGAACAATCTGAATATGAAAGGAAAATTAAACAGAAAAAGTGAGATTATATGGAAACTAATGATGGAACTGGAAAAGTAAGTAATATAATGAAAGACCTTTCTTTAAAGAATACAAATCCCCTGCCACCTTTCAGAGTATTAAACTAAAATCTTGAGACCGTGATCTCCAGCTCTCGCTGGAGCGGTTCATCACAGAGTGTGAAGCAGCCGAGCTGAGAATCAGCTCCTTTAAGTCCGAGGCCATGGTCTTCAGTCGGAAAAGGTCCTGCCTCATGTGGAGGAGTTTAAGTATCTCAGGGTCTTGTTCATGAGTGAGGGAAAGATGGAGCGTGAGATCGATAGATGGATTGGTGCTGCATCTGCAGCGATGCGGGCGTTGTACCGGTCTGTCGTGGTGAAGAGAGAGCTGAGCTAGAAGGCAAAGCTCTCGATTTACTGCTCAATCTACGTTCCTACCCTCACCTATGGTCACGAGCTTTGGGTAGTAACCAAAAAAACAAGATGGCGATTTAAAGGTAATGCATACGATGTTTCTGAATTTCAGGAAAGAACCGCCCTGTCCATGTTGCGCAACACTCTACCAGCCTCTGTTTACAAGTAGCTGCCGGCCGTAATGTGTAATTGTGAGGGCGTAAGTGCAGTAATCTGAAATGCATTTCTTTAAATAGCATGCCGAATGCTAGTTTACCTGTCGAGTAGAAAACCGGCAACAGTGGCGCCTGTGTGTGTGTGTGTGTGTGGGGGGGGAATGAAGGTGCTCTGCAAGACTGCAAGCCCAGGATTGGCTTCACCAGAATGATTGAAAGATATGCAGACCAATGGTTTAGATGATCCACCCGGAAGTAAAGAACGTCCGTACCTTTAAGGGTTATCCTTCAAAAATATTCCTCTAGTTCCACTCTTTTAACCAAATATGGTCTTTCCTGACTCTAAAATACCAATAAATGTAATGTGAAGTGTCAAGTTGTTTTCTCCTCTTGTCTTAAATTGGTTGAAAATCCTTATTAAATTTTTACTGAGCTTTATTTTACACCAAGTAGTTTAATAAGTGGGAAACCACAGAATCTCAGCATTTTAACTGAAATATATATTTTTAATCTCCATCATTCTGATTAAATTTTTAAATGACACACTGGCAGCTTCTGCCAGAACACTTACTAAAGGAAATGGAAGTGATGATAGCAGAAGCCTGTTCAAATAGTTATTTAGTTTGTTTTTTTACATGTCTAGACTGAACAGAACACTAATCAATCAAAGCAAAGACATTACACTATTTAAATGTCTTCATAAAGGCCAAACGTAGACTGAATTTAGTTATCTTTCCTCCAGAATGAAGAGAATTATGATCGATTTTTGCTCCAAGAAACTAAAACCAGTTTGTCAACTTTAATTCTGAACACCATAGCTTTCTGCTCAGGATTGTTTTGAATCCGTCTGGTCTTGTAGAAGTCAAGAGGTCAGAGACTTACCAAGATAGCTTACTCCTTACTGCACCATTTCCCACCATTATTAACCCTGTTGTGCTTCTTTTATTTACTACCCTGCAGAACTGTGTGCATGCATGTGTTTTCACAATTAATCCTGCTGCATTAACTGGATTTCCAGACACAAAGATTAATTCTTCTTTTCACCCGTGCTGATGGATCGGTTAATAAGGCAGTAGTAAGGTACAGTCAGCCAGGCGAGAAGAATCCATGATTCTTGACTTTTTAAATGATGTCTTCTTTTTGTGCACCTTTGCAATTAGCAATAATTGATGTTTTTGTCCTGATGTGTTTTACAGTTGACAAGGAGCATCTCTGTTCCTCCCTCTCTCTCTCTCTCTCTCTCTCTCTCTCTCTCTCTCTCTCCCTCTTTCCCCACACACCAACGTGTTTTTGAGGCAAGGAGGACAAGCATGAAATTAATTGTTCCACTTCATCTCCAGTCAGCGCTCATCTTTTAAGGGAACGATTTGTCGGCTCACGTATACAAGTGAGGGAGGAGAAGGGTGGGGTGACACGGCAACTCGTTGACGTTTCTGGGAGATTCTGTGATTCGGTGGTAACTTCCCACCGTGGATTCTGGTTGACACTCGGAAACGGAGAGCTCACAAGAGGCAGAAAGCAGCATCAGTCAGAGCTCGGAGGGTTTCAGACAGCCTCCATTCTTTCCTCGTTTCTGCACACACAGAGACACTCACCGCACTGACCCACTGACATTGTGTCGGGAAACAGAATTAACTTCAACTGCTTGACACCCCGAGGATCTACGTCTTCTGTTGTTCCCTCCTCACCTCGTGTCCACTCAACTGTCCACCCCCTGTCTGGTCCTTCTTGCTGAGCCGTGTTGGCTTTAATTACAAACATGGCTTTGGGGAATCTGCACCCCTTTTTTATTAAATTGGGAAGCTGTGAGATGTTTGTTCCCATGGAAATGTTTTAGGAGAATACTCGTGTTAGGAGTGAGTTTGAATTAAAGAACACATGAAAGCACCTGGTTGCACAGAAGCTTTTTGCAGCAAGAGATCATGTTAATGTGCAATTAGGTCTTTTAGAAAAAAATGACAAAAACTTCATGCGTGTTTATAATAAAAGAAACATTTATTGTTGGTCAATATCAGACTTGTATCTTAAAGATCCTATATCATGCTAAATGCACTTTTTGGAGCTTTTGACCATGTTTTATTGTTATTTCCTCATGGAAAAACACCCAAAGCAGTTTTTGGCTTCACACATTTTCCTGTCTCAGTTGCTTCTTTGTTTCAGCTCTGCAAATGTTTTGCTAAGCTATTGCAGACGGCTGAATGGGGTTGTTGCTATGTCACAATGGCCCACTCCTCCCCATGCAGGTAGTCTCTCGAGTCTGGATCCCTCCGCTCCTGGACTGTAAACACTAACTAGCTACACCAAAATAACAGATTTCATAAGAATAACATCTCAATAGATCCAACAGTAATATTTGATCATATATTGTTGCTATCGTTGCTCTGGAAGGTGTAAAGTAACATGATATAGGTCCTTTAATACTTTTGTGAAAAAGCTCTCTCTCTCTCTCTCTCTCTCTCTCTCTCTCTCTCTCTCTCTCTCTCTCTCTCTCTCTCTCTCTCTCTCTCTCTCTCTCTCTCTCTCTCTCCCCTGCTGTCTCTCTCCCGCTGCTCTTTTGGGAACATATGAGATAATGCAATATTTATTAAAATACAGACCTTTTATAGATAAAGTTTTAAATTTGGTTTTGACTGTTAACGGGAGCCAATGAATTGATCTGATCTCTCATCAGCATTTCGGATAAGCCGGAGCGTGCTCACAGTTCTGACTGGTTCTGACTAGCCTGTGTGAAAGCACAGTTTGAAACAATTTGTACTTTTAAGGAATATGGATGTAGGGCTGGACGATATAGAAAAAAGCTTATCGATAAAAAAAAATAATATTGATTGATATGAATAATTATTGAAACTGTATAAAAAATGTAGAAAAAATATTTCAAGTGCAGCCCTGGTTATTTTATGTCATTACTTTATGATAAAACAAGTTGGTTGTGTTACCAGACTTGGTTTTAATCGATTCCCTGCAAATTTTGCAAACCACCATTGTTTGTTTTTTGTCTGACTGGTGAACTACTGTAACCTTTTTTGGGACGATTTCCTCCACCTCTCCTTGCTGCAGCATCCTGTTTAAGTCACACTGGTGTCTGTTTAGGTTTGAGAGGGGAGGGCTTGGTGACGGAGCGTACCTGGGTCTGGTTTTGATTGGTTGGGTATAAGTAATGATTCTAGTATGAAGCTACCAATTAGGCTAAAATGGAAAAAGAAAGGAAACTTTTTATTGAAGTTTTTATTGATCTATTTATTTTCTATTGCGCCGTACGTTTATCGATCTATATATATCATTATTGAATCATTGTCCAGCCCTATGTGGAAGTATCGTCTAATCAACTTTCCAGTCAATGTTGCATGGACGTGCTGATCATGTCTATATTGAGTCCGTCCATTTAGATCACATCTGTACGACGTCCTAACTAGGTCTTTGCACAGTGGGAAGTGTTTAAATCTAATTTATTATGAACAAAAATTAACCATAAAATTAGACGAAGCCTTAATTTTATGCATTATTTTCCCACTTGCTTACATTTTCTTTATTCGTTTGTTTTTGGACATCACTGCTCTTAAATAATTTGGTTTTTAGAGATGAAACATTGATTTCTCAAGTATGCAATCCATTTTTGTGTGCATGAGAAAGAAAAATATTTCTCCTGTAGCTGATTAATCATGTAACATCTTTTACACCATATAGTGTCTTGTGCACACAAGAAACATTTTAAACATATATTTGGAAACTGAAATTTGACCATTTTCATTATCTGTATAGAGTAATGATATCATGATTATATAGATTTCATATTTTCAGAAAGGTGGACATGCAGCCATTCCCCCCCCATGTCCTGTTTGGCTGTATAGCAAACAGAATTGATGTCTGAGTGCCAAAAACAAGCTTTACAGTTTTATTCTCACAGGTGGATCGTTATAGATTCAGCTATAACATCCTGCCTGATATCAGAACTTTATTAGAAATGTTTTCGGTTGGTTAAAATTTCAACAGACAAGGAAGAGAAAGAGAAATGAATACATTTGTTTTCTGTTTTTTCCTATGTGATGAGAAAGAGATTATTTTACCTCTCATCACTGCCTTCCCTGCCTCCCAGAGAACAGATGCTGATGTTCCAGGCAGGTCATTATATTCCAGATACAAAGCCCACTCTTCTTTTAAATATTCCACAAAACCTTCGTCTTTAAGCAGCGATGTGTTCCAGTTTTTACTTGGTGGGATTACCTTCTTATTTACCAGAGTTAAGGAAACAGGAGCATGATCGCTGACAACTATAGGATGTATCTCAGTGTCTGAAATATCAGCCAACAACGAGCTGCTGACTAGAAAATAATCCAGACGGGAGTGAGAGTGATGGACGTGAGAAAAAAAGGTATACTCTCTACGGTTGGGATGAAGAGATCGCCATGCATCGCTAAGTCCATAATCACTCATATACTGTTTAACTATATTAGTGGACTGCCAATTGCGCTGAGTCCCAGCTGTACTGAGTCTGTCAATATGACCAAGCCCAAAATTGAAATCCCCTGCAAGGAGAAGTGGACAGTCCAAGTGTTCAGAGAGTACAGAAAAAAAACTATGAAAGAATGAGGGGTCACCAATATTTGGACCATATATGCTAACGATACATACGTTTTGGTTCTGTATAGATCATTTTAATATTATACATCTACCCTCTGGATCTGTAACTGTGTCCAATACTGTGAAATTGACATTTTTGTGTATTAAAATAGCTACTCCTCTTTGCCTAGAGTTAAAGCAGGCAGAGAACACGCTGGGAAACTCAGATGTTTTAAGTTCATCTGCAGCTGTGGCAGGTCTATGGATCTCTTGTAGTAAGACGACGTCTGCCTGCAGTCTTTTAAGCTGGTCAAAAATCTTTAACCTCTTCTCTCTGGAGCCAGCTCCATGTACATTTCATGAGATAAACCTTAGTGCACCCATAGATGTGTGTGTGAGTGGCTAGTACATGTCGCCCTCATGTGAATAAGATAAAATAATAGATGAGTGCATAAATTATTGGATAATAATAATAATAATAATAATAATAATAATAATAATAATAATAATAATAATAATAATAATAATAATAATAATAATAATAGTAAATAAGAAGAAGAGAAGGGAAAAAAAAACCTGGATAGACCCAAAAGAGCTTGTGGTTGTCTGATGAGACATGTAAATTATGATCGTGTGTGTGACTGTGTGTGTGTGAAAATTCTATCTATGTGTGTGTGTGCGTTGTGTTGCTGTGCGCGCTGACGCAGTGTTGTTGTGCCCTGCAGATGTAAAGTTCCAGAAACAGAGAAATAAAAGGAAAGGAAAGAATAATAAAGGTTAAAAAAAGAAGAAAGGTGAAAACGAAAAGAAAAGGTGATCGGGGTGTGAAGTGGTGAACATCTCATCTAAATACGGATCTAGCAGCTATTTAATCCTGACATGCTGAAACCCAGTGAGTTCAGATAAGAATAATAAATGTGTGACCTGATGTTGGTCACTCCTCGCTCCTCGTAGAGCTTGTTGTTCACGTAGAGCTTGTCCACGGTGATGACAGCGCGCCTCCCATCCTGGATGAACTTTTTACGCAGCGGCGGCGCTCCAGGATTTCCTTAGGAAACTGGTCGTTCACGCTGAAGCCATTCTCTACAACCTGAGTTTTTTTTTTATCTTGCTGTGCACGTGTGATATTTCATTTTCCAGGAGCCTCTTTATATTTGCTTTTCTTTTGTCTTCCTTAAATGTGAATGAAAACCAAATGTAATAGTTTGAATGGCACATGATAATACTGTATTAACTCACAAAACTATGCAAATCTTCTTCCCCTGTGTTTCCATATTCTGCTTTTCTTTGTCTCATGTAAAAGCTGACTTATTTATTCAGAAGAATTAAACAAATCTATAATCCTCTTTAGGTGTTTGTGCTACTTGATTAGGTTATACATTTCATAATATTTTGCTACATGCTCTGATTTGCCAAGTATAATCCTGTAATCAATCAGTAAAAACTATTTATTAGTTGACATATTTCTCTGTAGATTTGTGGTATTTGAAATTGAGCTTCAAATATGCAACACTGTTCTGTGTCTCTATTATACGGCAGCATAGAGCTGCCACCCACACAAAATAAAATTGGAGCGATATCATGTTATAACATATTAATTTTATTGTTCTAACAATATAACTTTCACGTTTATACAATATACTTTCACGTTTGTACAATATACTATCATGTTTGTACAATATACTATCATGTTTGTACAATATACTTTCACGTTTTTACAATATAAATATTATATTGTACAAACGTGAAAGTTATATTGTTAGAACAATAAAGCTAATATGTTATTACATGATATTGCTCCAATTTTATTTTGTGTGGGTGGCAGCTCTACGCTGCCGTACTATTATGAACAGAGTTATAGCCATGTTTGCTACTTTTTATTAGCAGTGGCTGCCATCTTGAATCAGGTGGACTCCAAGAATTATTCAGGTGTAGATGATTATCCAATGAGTCCTTTTCAGAAAATTTCACTACAACGCACCCAATGCTTCACGAGACACTGCTCTTGCAATGTTTTGGTCCATTGATTTGCCCGTTTCCAATGTGATTAACCCCTGATTTGCTGTTTTCAAGATTAACATGTATTCATCACATTGGTTCTCCTAATCTCATTAGTCAGCCGTCTTCTCATGACACAACACCAAACTTGTTGTGGACACTTTCCTTTCTTGGATAAAACCTGTCTGGATGTGCGTCCTGTGATGATGATTTGAAGTGAGGAAGGCAGCTTCGGGCTAACTGGGCCTGATCTGTTTTGGTCAGCCTGACTGAACATGGCTGTGCGGACGGCTAGTGGTTGGCAGGATTCTGTCAGTGTCTAATTGACCACACAAACACATAAACACCCCCAGTCATGTGGAAACGCTGCGCTCTCTGTGTAATACCTGTGAAATAAACCTACTGACAAAGGTTTTTTTTTATAATTATAAAATAAATCACAATTTGAGCAAGATTATTTGTTTAGTAAAGCGACGTAAAGAAGAAAATAGTTGGAAATACATCGAAAATACTCAAGGATGCCAAAGAGAGAATGACGAGTACATTTGGTGAGGAAACCTGTCAGGCTGGTTCAGGCTTGAGCTGCTGCTGACCTGTCAGCTTTAACAGCCCACTACAGTGAGCCAGGAAGCAGGATTGGCTTAAAATCTGGATTTCCTGTCCCTCTGTCATACAGCAGCTCCCAGTCAGCCAGTGGGATTATCCTTCCAGTTTTCAGACAGTTACGGTGGCTCTGTTTGGGATCTAAGTCACTTTGATTTGCCACAGGCTCATAATAGATGAGTCTGTAATTCATTAGCAAATTAGCTCAGGGAGGGGGACTTTTGTTTTGAGGCAACTGTAAAGCTTTGTATTTTTTCAGTTTCCCCTAAAGAAACATTTGATAAATTCAGTCCGTTATTTGAACAGTGCATAGCTGTAAATAGTGAGGATTTTGTGACATAAATGTAAATATAAACCAGGAAGTGCTTGTTTTTACAATCCTGATTCCATACAGTCATCAGATCTTTGCTGTTCCTGTTGCTTTGTGTTTTGGATGACATCAGGTAAAAGTACCGTTCTGCTAAACAACATAACTTCCATAAAACATTCTTTCTACTGTGTTTTTAAAGCTAGGCTATGAAAGAGGGGGTATCTCTCACAGTGGTACAGCCTGATGGGGAACTAACACAGAGCTGGAACAAAGAGCATTAACACAGACGGGCCACCATAATGTCTCTACTAGAAAGGCCTTGAGTAGTCATTTTATTAAAGGTCAATAAATTCACCTTGTATGTTTATAACGCAGATTATGTGTAATTTAATGAGCTAAATAATGATTTTTAACCAAAATAACACCCAAGTTTAATTATTCAGTAAGCTTTTATTTTTTATAAAACATCTTAATCAAGCAAACTTTTATAACATATAACAAATTTTATAACAATATAACACATTTTATAACAATATAACATCTTAAAAATAGAAGAATATTTTTAAAATGTATTTGTTCAACAAAATCTAATAAAATATTTGACTAAAAATCAACAACAATTTTAACTAATTATCACTATTATTTTTCATAAAAAAGAGGTTGAGTGTTGTTAACTAAAGTCAGAAAGTGTTTTCACAAGTCTCCTTATTTCTGTTTTGAAAAGTCCTGAGGTTTTTCAGATAATTGCTTAAATCTAAAAGTTGCTTCTTTACTGGGTAAGACCGTCTTCTCCTCTCTCCTCCTTGTGTTTGTGGCTGTGTGAGACGCTCACAGCGTAAATCCAAGTTGGATTCCAGAGCAGAACTGCTACCATGCTGTTTGTTATAGTAGGAATGTTAAATCCCCAAGAGACTGGAAAAATGTTTCTCTTCTACTTTTTTTAATACCAATTTAATCGCCACACTTGAATTAGGCTCTATAGGAGCCCATTTGTGTGTATGTGTGCGTGTGTGTGTGTGTGTGTGTGTGTGTGCGTGTGTGTGTGTGTGTGTGTGCGTGTGTGTGTGTGTGTGTGTGTGTGTGTGTGTGTGTGTGTGTGTGTGAATATGGTATAACCGGGTGAGGAATTAGATGTCACAGTTCCCGGTTTAGGCTGTTGCGGTTGTAATTATGTGTGCATACTGGGAGCAGTGGTGTGTCTCATTGTGTGGTTAAACTTAAAGCTTGTTGTTAATTCTTAGTATAGCTGATAGGTTTTTATTCACATCTAGCATAATTTGAAACAAAATATATATTATATTAGTAAAGTACTATTTAAAGTCATTTGGAGCATCTCTGTGTACATCCATCTCATGCTCCTGTTCTTTTGTTCCTGCTCATTTCTTTCAAATAAATCTTCAAATAAATTTATTTGGTTTGCTTATAGGATATTATTTAGAAATCTCAGCTTTTGAATTAATGATGTTATTATCAAACACGCTTTTCTGGATCCCTTAGATATGTGTTGAAGGATTGAAGGAAAATAAACTAAATTTTAAGGCTTTTTGTACAAAAAAACTGTTTATTTATTGACTGCAGATGTGCATCAAGTAGTGCATTGGTAGAGAAAGGCCGTACGTGTTAGACTATAACAGATTCATGCAGCATAAACTCTTTGTTTTATAAATCGGCCGACCATTTAATGACATTGTGCTGTTTGCATTATGCTTCTGTGACACTGTTGCGCTTGTGTGTCTTTCAGAAATACAAAGAGTTTGAGCATGCAGTGCGAGTGGAGGAGATCGATGGGCTTCGGCTGGTGAAGAGGCTGGCAAAGAACATGGAGGAGATGTTTCACAAGAAAGCCCAGGCCATGAAGGTACTGAACCTTCATGTATCACACATAACAGCAGATTTACTGCCATTTGCTGCTTGTTCTGCACACAGCCTTAACTGTAGGTGTTTACGCCGAAGCTAGGACCATTTTTATGATTACTATCTCAAAGGTGCATTATGGTTGAAACTTTCTTGTGCCAAAGGGTAAAGAAAATATAGCAGGTTTTATTCTGCAATCATCTGCAGGAAACAAAGGGGTGTTATTAAAGCATAAACATTAGGTTGGCTGGTAGGAAGTGATAACATTTTATGTTTAATGTACTTATTTGGCCACATTGCTATTTCCCCCCCCCCCCCCCATTTATGTTTACTTTCTGATCCTTGGAAGAAAAAGAAAACATTTTAAACCAGCTTTGAATGAAAAGTCTTTTTTAATTTTAGCCAAAAGGCAGATTGCACATACTTAAACTTATTATCAGACTCATGCTTACAGCTTCTGTTTTATTAACAAAAACAAGCTTTGTGTGTCATTGGTGAATAATGTCAACAGGTCTGTTTACTTAGCGGTTCGGTGCTGATTTGCATGGCTCCACACGGCTTTGATCATTTTAGAAAATAACCTGATTTAACTGTGTTTTTAGAAGAGAGTAGTTTAATTATTTCAATCACTGAACTCCACACCACTGGACCTGTGTAATGACATGATTGTATAACAATAACAAAACAAGGTAATTATAAAACATCTCAAAATAAAACATGTAAAATACGTTTGCTGTACTCTACTTTGGAAGGGAAATGATGTACTGATTTCAGACAGCTGCGTTGATGTCTGAAGCAAATAACTCAATCACATTTTAAAGCCATAATATGAAACTTTTTCATATTTTTAAATAATTTTCTTGAGCCAGTATGTGCTAAAATTACTCTTTACACAGTTATTCAAATGCTACACAGACCCCCACCACCCTCTGTGGCCAGAATACCGCACTTGCAACTTCAGAGTACTGTTCCGGTCCCTGTTGGACTAACCCCGGCTTTCCACAGAACTTGAAAGTGGCGCGAAACTGCTGCAAAACGTACTACGTGGCAATTACTAGTGGACAGGGTCCTTTCCACTGGCAGCTATGTGTAACGTCCCAGAAGTGACGGAATGCTATCATTACATCTCGAGTCTATTTTTTATGCACTACGCTTCTGAAACACGTCAAACTCCACAGTTTAGATCGGGCCAGACAGGAAGTCAAACACGAAGGCAGTGTGAAACATCCAGAAACTTCCAAAATAAAAGGCACGTTCAGTAAATCATTTCCTGTGAAATCCCCATAGCCGATGTAAACAAAAGAGAAAATAAACCACAGACCTTTTTGGCTACATGCAGCTGACTTTCTCCTTGCTTGTCATTGTGTTGACTTCGAAAAACACGCATGGTGTTGCAATTCTCCTAGCGGAATCAGCTGTGTGGAACGCTTCCGCTCCAATCAGAATCACTCTCGTTTGGGAATGAGCTCGTGGGTAAAACGGCGCTATTACGTCCTGTGGAAAGCAGACATTCCTGGTGCTGCAGTCTGCTTCCAGCATGTTTTCAGCATGTTTTAGATCATGAACACAGCTGATTTGTTTGATTTAGTGATTAACCCAGGGTGCTATAACACCAAGATTTGGCCAAGCAACTTCCTAGCAACCCCAGTTATGTTGTAACAACAATTACAATATGAAATTATTTATATTTCATTTATATTTCATTTATTTTAATTTAATGAATGTGCAATTTTTTTCAGTGTAATAAGTGCCAAAGTCACAATATTGCGCAAGCATCATTACTGAGTTTAATGAGCCACAGCTGCAAAAATGATCCCTCATGAAGTTACTATTTTACACCAGAAGATAGTGGAAAGGTGTAACTTCAATCTGAGCAACACGTTTGGGTGTGATTCTATTGAAATATTTGGAGTTTATAGAGTTTGAACATCGCCTCCCGCCGGGACGCTCCCGCCGGGACGCTCCCGCCGGGACGCTCCCTACGGGACGCTCCCTACGGGGAGAGGAGGAGACGAGCGGAGCGCACAGAGGGCGAATATTAGAGAGGAAATCATACACTGCTTACAGGTCTGTTCATTGTTGACAAAGTTCTTTCACTGGTAATGGCTGACTGATTGTGAAGAACATTCACCCTCTGATGAAGATATTCACTCGTCCAGTGAGAGAGTGACGCTGTTGCAGCGCACAGCAGCAGTCTGTGTGCTTCACGAGAGTAATCACCAGGCTGCACACATGATCCGAAGCTTATTCCACCGTGTTCAGGACACGCTGGGTGTAAGAAGGATGGTAAAAACGCTGCTAATGGTGACAGACGTAGCGGGAATGTATAAAAAACGCCGCAAATAGCGGCAGACGCTGTAGCTAAGGTGCAAAACAATAAAGCATCATAAAGCTGCCTACATTAATGCGATCTCGCTCCTATTTCTCTTTTGGTCCTTAAAATTTAACAGAGATTCATGGAATAATATAGGTACTTGTAGGCTATAGATATACTTCGTATCATAGGATAATTTACAGTGGTCCAACAGATTTTAACATGTAATTTTTACAAGCACACGCATCTCATATGAGTTTTAAAACTAATCAGGCCCATCCAGATTTTTCCAGGCCCACCCATTAGCTATGATCTGGCTCCGCCACTGGATGAACTGCTCCTGTAGGCACTAATGAAGGCTGAGGAGACATTTCAGCAGTTAGATTAAGGTGTTAAAAAGACGAACGCACAGCGAGGAGAGTTTTACTTTTGTTTTTACTAACTGGACACTAGGGGGTGCTAAAAGCAAAACTGCCAAGTGTGTCTTTAAGACTTTTTGGTGTGTGTTTGTGACAATATGAGTTAAACAGCTGTGAAAGATACTGTATATTGTAATGTTTTTGATAAAGTATTTGAAACTGGTTTAATCTCTTTTGTCCCCTCCAGGTGTCCATTTAATGTCCTCGTAAAAAGCATCTGAATATAAAACTAGTTTCTTTCAGTCCAAGTCTCAGGAAAAATATTTTTAATACACTGAGTTTGAAGAAGCTATTATATTTGCTTTGGTCTGGTGGCTTTTATGAAGTAATTTGTTTATAATAGAACCCTGAAAAATATTTTTCTTCAATATGACAAAGTAGGAACAACAACTTCTGTGCAAAACTTGTTTATGCAGGAAATCCATTTGAATATCTACTCATTTTATGGTACTGAATGCATTTTATTCATTATAAGCTGTAAATTATTGGTGGTTAGTATTTTTAGTAACTTCACATAAACAAATGAACATTAAAAAACGCTTTATTCATCATCTTTCAGCATGCCAGTTTCCCTGAGGGTCGATGTTTGTGGTTGTCAGTAACAGGTGTCCACAGAGCTCTGCCTCTCTGGCTGCAGCTCCGGCTCCAGGTGATAGATCCTATCAGGACAACATGGTGCTGTTAACAGAAATTGGATTTCTCTCTGAGAGTCTGATCCAAGGATATGAAAAGGAAGAGAGGTGGGAAGGCAGAGAGGAGCACAGCTAGTCACAAACCATCTCTGCAATTCTCTTTTTCCACACATTTGATGCCTCTGCTAGCTTGGATTGTTTGACCCTGCTTCTCATACACTGTTGCAATGACTTTGAATATGTGCACAATTTTATCACACACACATAGAAAAGATTTCAGCACAAAATGAGTCATTTGACATTTAATAAACAACCTCCTGTAAAGTGATTGTTGGCATGAACGTCACATTTTAACTGGATGTTGTTGCGATTTTCTGATAAATGTTCTTGTAATTAAACAAAAACGGGATTATTAACATTTCTGGTTACAGATGAAACCATCCAGCCAGCTCTATACAACTTCCTAATAAACCCAGCGAGACGATGACTCCGTCTGCTAATGGCTTCTCTAAAACACTCACCTTGATGCCTGATAATTGTAGATCTCGAGGGACTTTCTGTGTGAGTTCACACGTGTGTGCCGTGTGAACGTTCTGCATGCTAATGTGAGGAGGGGATGAAATACTGGTCAGCAAGCTAATGGACTTTTGCTGTCAAAAAGGTAGAACGAAAAAATAGGTGGTAGAAAAGCAAGACAGCGTGTAAGAGGAAAAAAATGTAAAAGGGAAAGAAGGAGTGGAGAATAATGCCTGCACACTCTACACAGGAGTTTTAACCCCTGTCCTGCTGCTATCAGGATTACACTTCACCTTCTGGTTTTCATTCCTGGCAGTCGGCCTTGTGATGAGTTGTTAGTTGCGGAAATGTAATGGATTCTCCCATGAGTGCCTTTCTCTCTCCATCTTGCTCTAATTTCTCTTGGCTTTTATTACTAAAACTCACATCTCTCTGGCCTTGTATGCACTTCTTTGAGCTTTCTTTAAGCATCCCTCTCTTTTTTGTCTATGTTTCCCCTCTCTACCCCCCATCTCTCTGCTTTTTGCTAAAGTATATGTGACGCTTCAGCGATTCAATTTCCGTGCAGGCGCTCTCCCCTGCCTGTCATTGTGGTTTTATCTCCTCGTTGATCTCCCCCTATCGCTCACTACCACCTGCTACAAGACGGCAGCCTCCAGTACCGTAAAAGGGAGCGCCTGTAAATGTGTGTGTGAGTTTGATGCTTAAAACAGAATGTTTGTGACTTCTGTTTGTTAACATAATGTCTTTAATGTGGAAAGAGACGTCTTTTATTCATTTCTGTTCAGATTTGCACCTTTATTTCAGCCTGTGTGGAATTAAGCCCATTAATAAGAACTCGGTCCCATCAAGTGACCCATTGATGTTGACGGTGAGGAAGTGGTTTCTCCCCTCAGAGGACATTCTGCTACAGTGACATGCAAAAATGTGAAAACAGATTTGTTTTTTCTTTTGAGTAAGTGAGATATTATTTCCCTAAAGTAATTGTGTTTAGAATTTGAGATTTCTTTTCGTCAGCTCTTGGGCTAAAAATGTAACTTTGGACAAAACTAGCTTTATTTTTTTAATTAACTTCAGCCAGCTTAATAACAGCCCAACTAATAATGATGAATTCATAAGAATTACCAAAAGATCACTGTTTAAAGGGAATTTTTGTTGAAAAGTTACAGACAACTACTGTATCGCTGGTTCTAGGGAGCTCTTTGGACAAATTCAGTTTCAAGAAATAGATATCAGTTTTGACCAGGTTGATGAGCAAACGGCTAGGCACAGCAGGGCCAAGACTAGTAAGTAAAAAAGTAAATAAAATGTATTAATAGAGTGGGTTTTGCAGATAAAGATACCACAAAATACAAGTAAAAAACTGGATAAAACAATTAAACATGATACAATCATAGGCCCCAAAAGCATTGTTCACAGAGTGAATGTATCGAAATAAAGTAATAATGTCAAAAATCAGAAAGCATTATCAAAATCAGAATTATCATAAGCAAGAAAAAATTTACATGTGAACAGTTAAAAAAAAGAATGAGCAAACTAAAGTTTAAAGGGACACTAGTCAGTTTTGGCTTGTTTTTAGCACCCCCTAGTGTTCGTTGGTGAAAGCGAAAGTAAAACTTATCTCCTTGCTGTGCGTTTGTCTTTTTAACACCTTAATCTAACTGCTGAAATGTCTCCTCAGCCTTCATTAGTTTCTACAGGAGCGGTTCATCACTAAATCAAACAAATCAGCTGTGTTCACGATCTAAAACATGCAGGAAACGTGCTGGAAGCAGACTGTAGCACCAAGTAGGTCAAGCTCAACAGACCGGACCGGCAACTGTGAAGTTGCAAGTGGAATATTCTGGCCACAGGGGGCCTTTCATTCACCCTGTAAAGGGTCATTTTAGCACATACTGGCTCAAGAAAATGATTAAAAAATATTAAAAAGTTGCAACATGTCCCTTTAACGAGTAGGTTTTCCAATGTTTTTTTAAAAATTTCTTGAGCCTGATAGATGGAGTTTGAGGAAATCCACAGTGTAGGATTCTAAGCCTTGTGTTTGAAACAGCTAGCAGGTTTTGAGATGTGGAACATAGGCTGCGTGAGGCCCTATATGTGAGGATAAAAGCTGTGTTAGGCAGGCAGGTGCCTGGCCATTCTGAGCTCTGTAGGTGAGCACAAGCACTTTGAAACAGATTCTAAATTCTGCAGGGAACAAGTGTAGAGAGTGTAGAATCGGGCTGATGTGAGTCTGCCTGTTGGATTTTGTTAAGAGTCTGGCTCCTGAGTTTTGAATGACTTGAAGGTGTGAGAGGGATGATTTGTTCAGACCAGTAAAAAGAGCATTACAACAGTCCACAATAAGACAAAGGCATGGATTATTTTTTCCAAATCTGCAGGTGAAACAATTTTCCAAATTTTTGAGATGTTTCTAAAGTGAAAGAAACAAAAACAGGAGATGGATTTTTATGCATGAATCAAAGTTTAAAGTAGAATCAAAGACAACGCCTAGATTTTGTATGCTAGGCTTGGCTGATGAGCAGTCTTATTGCCATTCAGAACAAGGAAGTTGCTGGACATCCTGGTCTGTTTCAGACAGAGATCAAGCTTGTCCATCTGGTGGAGCTTGAAGAACATGTACAGCTGAACGTCATCAGCGTAGAAGTGGTATGAGATGTCAGGGAAAGGCTGAATGATGGTGGCCAATGGAAGGACATAGAAAGAAAATAATATAGGCCCAAGAACTGAGCCTTGTGGGACCCCACAAGTAGTGTCTGAGGAAATTGTTTCTGTCTTTCACAGAAGATTACTTTAGATTTACCTTTTCTCCTTTGTTTTCTGGCAAAAGTTACAGTTGTTTTTATAACTTGATAAATATGGATTATAAAGAATGAAAAAACAGCAAAAACATTTCTGTTTCTAAGAGTCTATGGTGCTATCAGAGTCTTTTAGAATGATAACTGATGAGTTTGCGGGCCAACTGAACATCTTAGTCACTTTATCATTTTTGTGGAACCCACTGTTTTCCTGCTGGGATCAGTGCTGCTATACTGTTGAAGCGTGCTGCTGTCAAGTGGAAATGTTCTCTAAAACCATTTCAACGCCAAATCTCCATATATCATGCAAATGGGTGCCAGTATGCAGTTGTTTTGGATCTTTTTACCCAAACCAGCACTTTTACTTTTGTTCTGTTTCATTGGTCACAATGTTACAACCAATCAGTGAGCAAGTATCTGAGTTTATTCCGCTTAGTTTTCATTTATTACTTCCAGCATTAGTTGAGTGTTATCTAATATACAACAGCACTTTCCCTTTCTTTCTTCTTTCTTCTTTCTTCATTACGAGATAAAAAAAGCATGTGTGTTTGCTGAAAATAGTTGCAACAGCGAAACGACGAAGGCATTGTCATCAAAGTTGAAATGCGTGGAGCTATTGTAATGTTCTCTTTGAAGTTAAGGATGACTGTTTCATGTGACAAATACACTTCAAAGCAAAGTGGATGCCTTGCTGCTCCAATGTTTCTTTAATTATATTTTTTACCAATAAAATGTATTTTTGTCAGAGCTGTGTACCTGAAATCATTTACCTGTCGCAGCTACACATCAACATGCTGCTTACTGTAAAGTTAGGACAGATAACACTGGTGTATTGCGTGTTTTCTTCCTTTTTTACACTTTCATTATTTTTTGGAATTTCTAGTAAGTCTGGCACCAATTTGCAGTTAAATAAACATCACAACCTATTATTGTATCAATCAATCACAGTTTCTGAGCTAAATCTGACCTTATGGTCTGTGTATGAAAGCAAAATATTCATGCAGCTACTTCTGCCATAAGAAATTTGGCGTTGTGATGGTCACTCTGAGCTCTGCTTCGATTATTGCCTTAAAGCAGCATTCCGCAACTTTGCAGTTATATGGTCTCTGTCGCCCTCTAGACGCTTGCTGCGTAACGTCACTGTCGTAACATTAAATCTCTCTCTCGGGCAAAAGTGGCATGTTTACATTCCTAATGTCAGGCAAAACAACGAAAACAAACTTTTCCACCTCCACACATTGAATAAATAGTTTTATCAGGACTGTATAACAACTTTATGCCCGACCAAACACAATAACCCCGGTGAAATCATTTATTACTTACCTAGCCATTAGCAGCACGGCTAGGCCAGAGTCCGTAGTTCATGCTGTTCTTTCTAAAAGAGCTCTCCAGCGAGGAAAAGACAGCCCAATAATAACTCTGGTCTTTGCTCTTGCTCTATCGCATTCTCTTTTTCTTTTCCTAGATTTCTCTGATAAGGGATTTCTAGCTTTCTTTGGTGAATCTGCCACTGCTAAACACAGACAGTGCGTTTACATGGGCAGTATCAACATCTAAGTCGATCCAGGTCCAACTTATGATAATAAGCTGCGAGTCTTTATCCTTGTTTACATGCGCTTTAGAAAACCGACCTCTCAAATGGAGTTCGTTCCACTCCGGTACAGTAGGTGGCGACATGCACCCTTTCATGTCGGGCATTGTTCCGGTTAGCTTGTAGCAACACAACTTGTAAACAAACGCTGGCGGGAGTAAATGAGACGGAATTGAAACAGAATATGCACCGCGGATGAAAGAATGGACAACAACAACGCTGCAGCACAGCTTATTGGTATGTACTGCGCTGTTAGATGTTACGCGTGTTAGGTTATGGCGGTGATATTATTGGACGTGCGCTACTGCGGGCCGCGTCACTTCCAGAACGCGAGCATCTAGTCACTTCAGCTCGGCTGACCCGTTTACATGCAGAAGGAAGTCAGATAACTACCGCATTATCTGGGTGCTTCAGCCTGACTAGAAGAAGTTCACTTTCAGCCAGACTAACGCGTTTACATGCATTTAAAAAAAAACAATGTTAGTCTTTTTAGGGCAAAAGTTCGGTTTTCTGATGTGCATGTAAACGCACTGAGAGTCTACGTTATACAATTATGGCAAGCCAAAGGAATAAAAAAATGCGCGTTCTAAACTCGCATTATGTCCGCCAAAAACGCTCGTTCAAGATGCGCATTTTGGCGGACATAATACTCGCTTTAGAACACATGAGTTTTTGCCCCCTTTGGCGTCAAAACACACGTTCAGGACACGCATTTTGGCGGACATAACGCACATTTATAACGCACGCTTTTTTTATCCCTTTGGCTTGCCATACTCTGCTGTAAAACGACACCCAGTCAGTTCATCCTGCGGCTACCCGAAGCTCAAAAACTGTATAGCGCAGTAAACAGACGTGGGACCCCCCAACACTATCACAGGTATGAAAATGAACATAATAGATAATACTATGACGCAAAAACGTTATAAAAAAGCATAATTTTAAGGTGTAAAAGTTGCAGAATGTTGCTTTAATTTCAGCATCTGACCTCAGGCTCAGATCGCAGACACCATCTTTATCTGTTTCGGAATAACGGTGACCACAAACAAGGCAAATTCAGCTGATGTCAGAGCAGCAACCGTCTCCTTCATTTGGCTCCTCTCAGGCTGATTTCCTGTCACAGAGAAATCAAAGAAGAGTCACAGAAGAGTTTTTTTTATACTGATTAAAAAAAGTAGCGTAAGGCAGGACAGGTGGGAAAGGTAAATGTCAGGAGGAGAAGATGGGTCAATTGTTCAGCCTTGGCAGAAAAGGAGAATGAGGAAAGAGGAAATGTGTGACAAAGACAGAGAGACATTGTGGAAAGTGGGGACTGAGTTGCGTTCAATACTTCAATTTCACTTTCAGTCAGCTGACATCACTATTGATTATTGGCTCTTGATGTTTCAAAGTCTACAGCTCCCTTTCCTATAATTGTTTTTTATCTTGATTTGTTTTCTCACCATTTGTATCATGCTCCAGTTATTTGGCTTGAAGCAGGAAAGTGTCAGAGAACACAATCCAATTTTGTTGATGCTTCGGCTTTTTGGTGGCTGCTGGTTTGAGAATCTTAATTGCAATCTCCTATTAGCATTGATGGGCTGACCCAAGCCAGTTCTTCTCATCCCAAAGACCTCTGGCACAATCCAAGCCTTAATGATCTGCCCTGCTTCTGTAGGAGGTCAAGTCTTAGTTGGCATTTCCTGTTACAACCACACTGATGATGATTCTATGAAATAATGGTTGACTTTGGTTTGAAATCAGTTTTTGTCTGATCTTAGCTAACAAAATATAGATGTGAGCTAAACCAAGAGCAGGGATGACTTTTGGAATAGTTGATTTTTAATCAGTCTTTTAAGATCTCATTGTGATGCTTTCGTTTCCACCTTCTTCCACCTCTGTAACTAAAGGGACAGTGGTGAGTCATGAGTTAATGTACTTTAAAAAAGCCTGAGATGATGCTACCAGGCAGTAATACGTCATCCAGCCACCCTTCATCTGCTTCTCTGTCAGCTGTTGGTAACATTTCTCATCTATGTGACAGCATTTGGAATCTGATTGATTTATTGCTATAACTGTAATAAATAAATTAATAATATTTGCTAAGGTCAACCATCAGTAAACCCGTCACACAGGAAGTGGGATCCACAAATAACAATAAGCCAATCAAGCTGACAGTTAAATAAAGGGAGTCATTGATGAACTGGTGAAAAAGTAAACAAGCTAGGGCCTTTTGACAGGCTAAATATAATTACTAGATGTCAGATAATGAAAGGCGGGTAGGTGCAGTTGTCGGGAAAATAGAATGGGTGGCGAAAGTGGGTGGGGTTCAAAATAAAGAAACGAGAACTGAAATTATATTTAATTGATGGGGAATATTTTGCTTTTATTTGCATTTCAGAACTATGAAATTGTAGCAGACACACTGATTTGGCTTCTGGTTGAGCTTGATTTGAGTCCTCCTCTTTCTGCTCAAAACACTAAAAGCATGCAATCCAATTATTTGAGTCTACATTTACCGTGTGTGTGTGTGTGTGTGTGTGTGTGTATTATGAGAGAGGCTGGTGATCTATCCAGAGTGTACCAAGTTCACAGCTTAGTCAATTAAAATTCTTTTTAAATGTCAAGCTATAGTTATGAAAGATCTATGTCAGAAAAGACAGATTTGAATATATTTATGAATTAAATCAAACATGTTTAAAGTCTTTATGTTTCAAATATACATTAACAGGCATGAGCAAATGTTTTGAGAATGAAAACAATATGAATTGCCATTGATCAGGTGCATAGCACACAGTGAGAAGACTTTTAAAGAACGGTCTGGCGTCAGCAAGGGCAGCAAAGAAGTCACTTCTCTCCAAGAAAAACATCAGAGACAGACTGATATTCTAAAGTCCAGGGATCGGATCAGACTATTGAGGACTTGGCGAAAGTCAAGTTTCTCTAACAAATCTTTCTGATTGTGTGGGGAATTGGTTCAGAGAAGATGTCCCACTGACAATTTGTGTTAAATGATCAAGAGGTCAGTGGACAAACAAAAAAACATACAATTAAACAATCTTTAAGCATTAGTTTTACAAGAACGGGCAGCCATCATTCAGGATTAGGCCCAGATGTTGATTGACAGCATCTCAGAGAGAATTGTTGACGTCTCCAAAAACCCCAAAAAATTAAAAAACAGCAAATTTCTGGTCCACGGAGCAAGTTTTAAAGCAACATTCCGCAACTTTTACACCTTAAAATTATGCTTTTTTGTAAAGTTTTTGCGTCATAGTATTATCTATTATGTTCATTTTCATACCTGTGATAGTGTTGGGGGGTCCCACGTCTGTTTACTGCACTATACAGTTTTTGAGCTTCAGGTAGCCACAGGATGTACTGACTGGGTGTCGTTTTACAGCAGAATATGGCAAGCCAAAGGGATAAAAAAGCGCGCATTCTAAACGCGTGTTATGTCCGCCAAAATGCGCGTCTTGACCGCACGTTTTGACGCCATAGGGGGCAAAAAGTTGCGTGTTCTAAAAGCGAGCATTATGTCCGCCAAAACGCGGGTCTTGAACGAGTGTTTTGGCGGACATAATGCGAGTTTAGAACGCGCATTTTTTTATCCCTTTAGCTTGCCATAATTGTATAACGTAGACTCGCTGTAGCAGCGGCAGATTCACCAAAGAAAGCTAGAAATCCCTTATCAGAGGAATATAGGAAAAGAAAAGAAGAACGTGATAGAGCAAGAGCAAAGACCAGTTATTATTGGGCCGTCTTTTCCTCGCTGGAGAGCTCTTTTAGAAAGAACGGCATGAACTACGGACTCTGACCTAGCCGTGCTGCTAATGGCTAGGTAAGTAATAAATAATTTCACCGGGGTTATTGTGTTTGGTCGGGCATAAAGTTGTTATACAGTCCTAATAAAACTATTTATTCAATGTGTGGAGGTGGAAAAGTTTGTTTTCGTTGTTTTGCCTGACATTAGGAATGTAAACATGCCTCTTATGCCTGAGAGAGAGATTTAATGTTACGACAGTGACGTTACGCAGCAAGCCTCTAGAGGGCGACAGAGACCATATAACTGCAAAGTTGCGAAATGCTGCTTTAAGAACAACATAAGTATTGGTTTCCATAAAGTTTGTTGTTCTTGTCAGACGTTCTAAGATTTGTAATTGAAGTATGCATTTAATCTGCTGTAAAACCTTTTATTGCCCAACATATTTATTCACTTAGGAATGCTACACTCCTCTTCAACCGCTAACAAATCTAATTCAGTTACAACAGGAAGTCTTTTCTTCTTCACGTCTGTACCTTTTACCCTGTCTGCTCCAGTGAAGGCATGAATGTGTCTATTTGTATTCAAACGAGTGTGTTTTCAAGTAGACAACAGGGCCTGCCTCTCCAACTTTATCAGTTTAATTACTGTTGTCATCTCGTGAGCTTCTGCCTCGACAAAATGACTTGAGATGAAAAGTAATTTCCTCTCTTTTTAAACTGCACACACACACACGCACACACACACACTGGAAAGACCGCTTATTGTGACAAAAAAGCAGCAGGTTTGTGTGAATATATGGAAGAAAAACAAACTAATGCAATCATTTTGCAACAATATGCATGTCTTTCTCACAACTTTTGACCATGACAGTAAATAAAAAAGTGCGTTTGATTAACCTAAATAAACTTACCACATGTTCTCATAGAGGTGAATGAGATTAAATGACTTTATGTAATGAAAAATTAATGTTTAGCAATTTCCCAAAATATGCAAAAACTTGTCTACCTAGAAGTTTTTTTTATTTTTTTCTCTCAAAATATGGGCATTTTTTTAGTCTTTTAAATTAACTACAACATGTCTCAGTAAGTTCCGACAGTTTATTTTTTGCATCACATAATTTAATGCAATCAATGATTTTAGAGCAGCATTTAAAAATAGTGTGAAAGACAGCAACCACACACTTCTCTGTGATGACATTTGCAGTATCTGTGCATCTGATCCTGAGTGACGAATTTAACAACAACCACTAAGCAGAATCTTTTCTCTTCTAGGGGTTGTCTTGTGTTGGTTATTGAACCTTAACTAACTACTGATAGTTTTAGATGATGATGATTATGATGATGGTGATGTGTGTGTGCGTGCATGCATATGTGT
This sequence comes from Aphyosemion australe, assembly GCA_006937985.1. Lineage (NCBI taxonomy): Eukaryota > Metazoa > Chordata > Actinopteri > Cyprinodontiformes > Nothobranchiidae > Aphyosemion > Aphyosemion australe. The sequence goes on along the minus strand of SSNS01000131.1, from coordinate 1,447,317 downwards.
GTGTGCAGGCGTGCATGCATGTGTTTGAGAGCAAACATACAAGACACACTCATTTACATGTGGTATCACACAACACGGCTGTTTTTTCTGGTTGCCTTGAAATGACTATTTTCCATAAATTAAGTTGATACTTTAATGACTCTTTACAAATGCATGTTTATTGAAGTACATATTCACACTAAAATTGATACATGCTTATTTTACATGTCACCTTACAGATATACTGGAGAAATGTTATGGACACAAGTGCACGAGACAGAAAAGCTTAAAGCAACAAGTACTCACTAAAATACAATCACCCCAAAGCGAGGTTCTACTTACACTTACTTCACAGACAGCATTTGACATTTATTTAGATGAATGAGGTTAAGTGTTCAGACCTTCAAAGAATGTTTTCCTCTCGCTTCTCATTTCTTTTCCTCCTCCCTTATCTCCGTTTGTTCCTGGATTGTTTGTTTCTGCTTCTGAACCGACTCTTTGAAGAGATTGTGAGATTTCCAGGCCTTCGCTTTTCTTTTCTTTTCTCTCTCAGCCTTTCAGAGAACAAGAACGAGGCAGAATGAGTGCATACATGATTCAAAAGCTGAATGGAACCAATCACAAAATGATATGCAACAATATGCAACGGCCAGGTGTGTTGCTATGGTGAAGAAAATGATTGGCCGAGCTCTAGATTACAGTGTTTGCTTCCCAGAACAGCTTTCCTACACACGGTGGCAATGACACACACACACACACACACACACACACACACACACACATGCACACGCAACCACACACACACACACACAGCAATATGGCTTGTCTGAAATAGGATGGCTGATTGCGGTAGTTTAGGCGTTAAAGCCATTTGAATGGAAATGTGAAATGGAAGTTCATTACCAGAACTCCTAGACACCAAGACCAGCTGTGGAAGAAAGAAGTTACTCTCAGTGACAACAAACCGCGCATGTGTGTATGTGTGTGTATGTGTGTGTGTGTGTGCGTGTGTGTGTGTGTGTGTGTAAACCTGCACTTCCTCCTGCTTCTTCACCTTCTTCCAAAACAGTTTTTAAAATACTGAATATTTTTTTCAAAGCAAATCAAAAAAGGCAAAAACTGTTATCAAAACAAATGTAATAGATTGTCCAAAAACATTTGTGAGTAAATACTAAACAGAGCGCTTGCCTTTAACTGGTTTTTCACTGTATTTTTTAATAAAGCTGATTTCAGACAGACTTTTAAGGCCACCTCAGCCTAAGATGCTAATTTATCCTTTTATTGATAAATGTTTCATTCTAAAAGTTTCCCTGGTCACTGTTCAAACAGCATCAAAACACCAGAAACCTGATGTTAGCCATCAGCTCTTAACAATGTTTGTCATTGGGCATAACTTTGAGGTTAGACATTTTAATGTTTTTGAAATCACTAAACTCAGTTTTAATCAGCAGAGCACGTCTATCTACAAACACTTTTATTAAGGACATCATGTCATGTAAACTGGCACAGTGTTTTGTTTTATGTGCAACTTTCCCAGTTATGGTGTGAAATCCTAAATTCATTTTCCTGTATGGTTCCAATAGATTATTTATATTGGATTAATCTAGGTCCACACACTTGTTTTATTGCAAGCACATAAAAGCTTTAAACATGTCTTTTTAAAATCTGCAAAAGTTTTTTTTCTGTGCATTTGCACATTTGAAGACTTTACACTGTCTATACTTTGCCCCTTCACTAAAGTCTGAAGTTTTTTTCTTCGTGCACTTTATACATTGGATGACACTGTTTAGGAAAACAAGTACAAAACTGTCAACTTTACAGGTGAAACTTGAAAAATTAGAAAATGGTGCCAAAGTTCATTTATTTCAGTAATTCATCTTAAAAGGTGAAACTAAAATATGAGAGAGACTCATATCCAAACCCAGCTGTTTCAATCCTTTATTTGTTATAATTGTGACGATTATGGCTTACAGCTGATGAAAACTAGCCTAGTGAACTAGACCAAATTCTTGCTTTGCAGAGTTTATATATTCACATATATAGGGTGGCTTGCCAGGCTAGATGAAAACCTCAAATTCACAATCTCAGACAATTAGAATATTATGAAAAGGTTCAATATTCTAGACTCAAAGTGTAATCGGTTAATGAATCTAAGACATATGCAAAGGATTCCTGAGCCTTTAAATAGTCTCTGTCTAAGTTAAATGTTTGAAATAAATGGACTTTTACACCACATTCTAATTTTTAAGTTTCACCTATTCTCAAAAAACCGAGAGATTTACAAAAGTCTGATCAGTGAGATCTATAAGTTTAAATAATGCAACCTCATTCCATTCATTCATTCATTCATTCATTCATTCATTCATTCAGTCAGTCAGTGCTAGATGTCCCCCTCAGAGAAAGTGCAATCTATCAAAAGATGATTTACAAATCAAGATTTTTATAGTGATGTAATTTCTACGAAGGAATCAAATCTTTTGAACGACTCTTAAAAGTGAACGATGACATCACAATCCTTGTTCCCATCTTGTCGTCCAGTCTTTTGAACAACTCTTTGAGGCAAATGGCTCTCAAATGAATGACTCCCTTCAAAAAGTCATTAAGTCACATCACTAATTTATTTATTTTTTTTAATTTGAAAAGAAAAACAATCTTCTGTTTGTGAAACAAGGGCAGTGCTCACAGTTTATCCCACGGCATGATTAAGACTCAGAAAATATTCTTCAATAAAAAGACAGTAGATGTCACAGAAACAATGTCTGTTGCTGTGTTTGTTGCTTTCATCATTACTGAACTGAAACATGTTGGTGATAAAATCAGACTTATGGCTGACCTATCAGACACAAAGACATAGAGGGATGGGACAATGCCTGCAGCCAAACAAAAACAGAGAAACGTGGACAATATTGTAAAACCAAGACAAGAATAGAGATTTTAGTGCAGAGATCTGCAGCTCGCTGACACAAGGTGACATTTGTGTCACCATGTAGGATAAAAAAGTCCAAATCCAGGAGATGTAAAGCTTTACTGACTTCAGCATCTTGTAATCCTAAGCAGCATAAAGTGACAGAGATGGTTGAAAATAATAATGATATAAAATAAAATAAAAAACTGCATCACAATAAAATATGCAACAAAATATTTTACATTTTGGACTTTTAAAAAGGTTTCCCTTCTGTGCTGTTAAGTACACCTTTGATGCAGGTTTAAATGCTCTATCATTGGGGACAGCTACATCATGTTTCCTGTATCTGCAGTAGATTATAGCGCTCATAAAAAAGGAAAGGAAAAAATAGATGAAGGGAAAAAAACAGGATGCTGACTCAAAGGCGACAAGAAACCAACACCACCCTGCAGGCACGCACAGCAGCCGGTACCAGCAAGAGGCTGATGATGAAATGACTTCTTGTGTGCTTGCTAGTGTGTGTAAGAGATTATTACCTCCTTGTCTGGTGCATTTAAGAAAATGGCTTTTTATACGAGATGGCCAAATGTTTATCTGCCCTCTGTGTGAGTCCTGAGGGGTTATAGTGTTGCTCTGGTGCTAAGAGCTGCGCACTCAGCTGACTGTAATATTACTTTTACCAATAAAAGTAACTTTGTGCATTATTTTAGTACAGAAGTCATTTCAGTTTGCATTTAACTATTATTATTTGTCTTTTTTTTCCTGCAGAGACTGGTCGAGGCAGCTGAGGAAGCCCATCTACAGCATGAAGAGGATCCAGACCTGCAGGTGTGTTCACGCTCCTCCTCGATCCACGTTCATTTTCGCCAAGCTCAAGCGTATATTTAGCAAACATGTTCTTGTCTTAAAAGCTTTTTGAATCGAGTGTATTATAATCCATTCTGCAGAAGCAGTTCCTGCAGTAATAATCACATAATAAAGATTAAGCTAAACAGACGATGAGCCTATGAAAATTAGCCAGATGGAATAAAAGGCAAAAGGAAATCCCTCTTTAAAGGGGACTACTTTTACAAATCTCTTCATGATCATGTACACGGATGTATGACTCACTCTCAGCCAACAGTCTCAGTGGAACTGTTGAGCCTGCAGACACACTTCTCATAAGGCAAGCATTAGGAATTATTTGATGCTCTAAGCAAGCTGCAGATGCTACATTAGTAATGTGTCTACAAAGTCCCGGAGGAGAGATCTCCCAGCAGTAATTCACTGTGTTTAATCTGATATTAGTACAATGAGATCTGTTCGTCTAAGTGATGTTTAGTGGTTGTAAAGACTCGCTCGCTCCTTATTAAATCCCCTAAAAGTGAATGAGAATGTTTTAATCAGCATATAATTGAATGAATTTTTATGAAGGTGTCCATCCAATTTTGTTTTTGTCTGCATCAATATTGAAACATATATTTGTGTTTGTGACTGTTTTTCAGACCATATGTTCATACTCTATGATGTTGGTGTGATGCCTAGAGCAGGGGTCTCCATCCAGTCCTCGAGAGCTACCATCCTGCTGGTTTTCTGTGTTTCCTGCTCTGCCACACCTGAATGGAGTAATTTAATCCTCACCTTACCTCTGCACAGGCCTGTTAATTACTCATTCATTTCAATCAGGTGTGTTGGTTGCAAAGAAACAGCTAACATGTGCAGGATGGTAGCTCCCGAGGACTGGAGTTGGAGACCCTTCATGGCACGGTCCCATTTAGTTTACATCACCAAAATGGATTTGTGTAAAAATAAAATAGCAAAAGAGGACAGGACAACTTGTTTCCTTGGATTACTAAATTGCCCATTAGATTAACAGTTAGGGGTGCTTGATTGTTAACAAAAAAATTCATAATGATGTTTATTTTAGTAACGTTTATACGGGGAAGGCTGTTTTTGTTTTAGCCTCCAAAGTCTGGACTAGTAGAAGCTAACCGTTAGCATTAGCAACTTCACCACACAGCAGAACTCCTTCACGATTGTATTTGTGGAGATAAAACATCAACTTTGCAAAGCAAAATAGTCAGTGGTAGAGTTGCGTTGCTGTTATCCAATCAGAGGCGAGATGTCCAAATATCAGGAAATAAGGCTATGTTCACACTGTAGGTCTTAATGCTCAATTCCAATTTTTTGATTAAATCCGATTTTTTTATGTGGTTGTTTACATTATGCAAACTCTTTCTAGTGTGATCGGTTCACAGCCCCAAAGGGGCCCGCATGTGCAGGAGAAGACAGGAAGTCACCGTGAAAGTGCTCAGTGGAGTTGAAGTTGTGATGTGAAGGGCTTCACTGACAGTTCAGCCACAATTTCAGGATCACACCTGTCAAGTCTCTTTAAGCAGACAGTTAGTGTACAAAAAGAGTCTTCATCAAGAGTCTTGATGCTTGCAAATATAAAATTATTCAGAGATATTAGCAGGTGTCGCACCTCAGGATGTGTGAGATCATGACTGAAAGTGATGAATATTTTCATTTTTTATTTGCACTAATTTGGTAAAATAAAGAAATGCCTGTCATTCAATAGACAAAACAAAATAAGAACATGCCTTCATTGCAGAAAATGCCAAAATTATAATTGTTTCTTGATTACTGAAAGTTAATTTGAAATACATATTTGGCTTATTGAACAATGCAAATTAGATTAGCCAACAAACAATAAAAACAGGTTCAGAAACGTTAAAAGTTGGAGACATTCATATTCCCAGGCTTGGGTAACATTGTGCTATTTATCCTATTTCTAATCAAAACAAGATGTACGCCGATCTGGACAAAGAAAACAACAACAAAAGGTAGTTTTGGAGTCAGTTGTTAGATGAGAGCTTGGTCTTTGTCTATAAAGTTCAAATACCTGAGAAATTGTACAAATTCATTCAAAACCATTTATAACTAACGCAGTTTTTTAAGAACAACATTAGACATACATAGCTGATACATAAATAGTTGATAACACTTAAGGTTGTTTTTGAAAAATATAAAGTTCATTGTTGTAATTTGAAGATGGCTTCACCCTGTTTTATAGACATTATGGGGTTTCTTATTTAAAGAGTGAAGCAGTGTGACTTATTGCATCATAATTTTTGATAAACACATTTTCAGACAAAGATAAATTATAAAAAATATCATATTGTATCATTGCCATATTTGTACTCAACACATTCAACAATATTCCCGGGAAGTTTCTCCCTCTGTTCTGCAGATTTGGGCAAACGCCTTCTGCTAATCACATCCGCATTCGCACCCCCAAAGCACGCTATTGCTTTCATGGTTCTGCCTCAAATCCATTTTAACAGCTTTAATTTGGAGAGTGCAGCTTTGCATTTTGGATGTTGGATGCACCCACGTGTGTGTGTGTGTGTGTGTGTTTGTGTACGTGCGTGCAAGAGAGAGAGAGAAAGAGAGAGAGAGTATGTTTTTTGCCTGAGTTTGCCTAAACTCAAGTACATTTTAGAGGAGTTTGTTAAAGTAGGAGGAGCGGCAGCAAAAACTTGAGGTTTAAGGAGGGAAGTTGAGACTAAGTCGACTTGGAGGTATTTAAACCACTTATGGAGTTTGTGGCATGTGTGCTGGTGTCTGCAGCTAATGCGTGTTTACATTGTCAGTTCTTTAAGGTGTTATAGTGAATGTCTTGTGGTTCCCAGCTGTCTCTGAGGTTATTAGGAAGGATCTGTTACTAAATTAACCACTTTCAGCCTTCCTACTTCAAATCTTGTTCCAACAATATGCATATAAAACGGTCATCTGCTTGTCTCTTCACAATATCTGCAGTTTTCACCTCTAAGTAGACATTAGGAAGATAATTGCATGTTCTTTGTTAACAGGAAAAGGTGTTTTTATAAGCCTTCAAATTGTAATTGATTAAGAACGCACAAAAATATTGATGTTTCCAAGAGCAGAGTTCTTACCATTGTGGCAGTGGGACTGTGTCAGCTGAGGACACTAATTGATAGATCAAATGACTCCCAGATGAACTGTTAACCAACAGATAGCTTAATTAATATGAACAAAATCAAACTGTGTCCATGTAAAACCACAAAAGTCCACTTAAGATATTAAATGTCTTCCCTAAAAGGTTTTCTTTTTTTGTCACAGCTCTATCTTTCTTTTTTTTTTGCTCTCCAACGATCGCTATACATTCTTACATTTTACTGAGCAAGAAATGTGTTTCTTAAATACTGGATTGCATGGTTTTATCAATTTTAACTTCATTTGAATTACAGTGACCTGCTTTAAATCCAGAACGTTGCAGAGTCAGACCCTAACCAGATGACGTCTCTGTGTTTCAATAAGCTGAAATACAATTTTTCAATCAAAAAATGTGCTGGTTCGTGCCTTGTAGGGTACACCAAAGTCACTAAACCTGCACAGCTATGTGATAACAACGTTTGCAGCCGCTGGGTAACCACACAGCTGTGCAGGAATCCTCAAGTCATGTACACAGACTCACAAACCTGGTATTCTGCATTCCTGGTTCTAACCTTTGCGTTTGGTTTACTCTTAAACCTGTTTTCAACGCTGCTCCTTCATTCTGCTGCTTGCCTAATAAAAACGTTAACAAGTTCATTAGAATTCATCAAAAATCTCAACAGTTGTTTCATTCTTTTATTTTTACAGAAGAAAATGTACATTTCAGAAAGCAGTTAACATAAAATCTTGTTGGTTGCAATCTTAATTATTTCCATATAGTTACATATTTGTCTAACCCAAGTTTCTCAGTCTACAAACCTTAGTGAAATTATGCTTTTTAACAAATATATGTCATATTGGTCTTTGTATACACGTCCTGAAGTGATCCCCGTGGGGTTCACCAGGTATAAATAAGATTCTCTGGAGATGTTTTCGAACCACATTTTAACTTTACTTTTCACAAAATGAATCTTTTTTTTCTTCATGTCATTAATCCTATAAAGGTTCAAGTTAAGCAGTCCAATATGTTTGGGAAAATGTGTTTTGAGAAAATATGCAATTTTGTTTTAAGCCAAACTAGTTTTATAATTATTAAAATTTTAACCTGCAAGGCTATTTGTTGCATAAAACATTTTTATTTGACTGGTATTCTCATATATTTTATTGATGTCCTCCTGTACTTTAATGAAAGAATATAACCAGCTACTGCACAGCTTTTTCAAAATAAAAGCATGGTAACACAACCATGTTTTGTTCATTTGCAGGTTACTCCATCAAGCAACACTACATTATTGTATCAGAAGACGCAACAGTTTTTGTCCAGTTTTGTGGACATGTGCTAGCACACCAATAGACATCAGTCCTGGTTTGCTCATGCTGATGTTTTGATTTGGTGCCTGATGAGAAGCATCACTGTGTGGGATTACAACAATGTTCTGTCCCAGTAATTATCTGGCACCAGTGAAATGAGCCTAAGTGTCTCTTCGTTTCAGCTTTAATGACTCAGACAGAGTTGATACTCACTGACAGAGTACATAGTGTAACAAGATACAATTTTCAGGGGAAAATGAAGTGGCTATATGTTAACGGCATGCCAAGATGATATGTCTGGGTCTAAAAATGAATGAGAAGAAGGTTAAAAGCAGAAAACATAAACACGCAATCATAGTCATCATTATGAGAAGCCTGCTAGTGTGACATGTGACCACAGTAATAGCTCTTGCTTTGATAAGAGATCTAAATTAGGAGGTTGTACATCACAGTTGATGAGTCAGGTACAGGGAGGAAAAATTGTCATGGTGCACATCTAACCACAGAAATGAAATTTGTCATTAGATATAGTCAGTTGAGCATACATATGCACATGGAAAATTGGTCCTAGGTGAAGGGCGAGACAAAAAGTGAACTGCCGCTCACTGGATGTTTTCCCTTTTTCGGACCATCCTCTAGAAACCCTAGAGATGGTTGTGCATGACAATCCCAGAAGATCAGTTTCTGAAATACTCAGACCAGCCCGTCTGGCACCAACAACCATGCCACGTTCAAATTCACTTAAATCACCTTTCTTCCCCATTCTGAAGCTCTGTTTGAACTGCAGCGGATCGTCTTGACCATGTCAACATGCCTAAATGCAACTATGTGATTGGTTGATTAGTAATTTGCATTGACGAGCAATTGGACAGGTGTACCCAATAAAGTGGCCGGTTATACACTGTCTAGGCAAATCTGTTTAAGTGCATCTATAAAAACAAACGTTCACTGACTAATTGTGATTCTGATGTTATTTTATCTTTGCAAATTAGCTCAAACTGTGTGGACGTTAAATGAAATGAGTCAGCATTCCTCAGGTGCAAGTAAAACCTACAGTTCACATGCATGTAAACATGTTGTGAGTGAACACCTGAGTAGGTGTGTGTCATTATGTCTGTCTGATGGTGGCAGCTCTAATAATGCATTTTACAGCAGCACATGGTGAATGGATGGTAATTATCACCAGCTGAACTAAAAATACCACATCCATGCTGTAGGGTGAAACCTCCTCCATCACTATTCGGAGGGGGGGTTATTATAAAATGTTTGTGTGGTTTATTGCTATTGGATACATATTTGGCTGGCAGCAGTTTGATAGGAATTTCCTTATCTATCCTTTCCAGAGCTCTTCTGCTTCCATGTGAAATTGGCATGGTAATCTGCTGCGATTTTCCTCCCTCACTCTCGTTTTACCCGCACTGCTCATGTGCTGTAAATAGGAAAGCAGAGAGCAGTCCCCCCTGCCCTCTGCAGCCAATGAAATCCTACCTTGGAGGTTAGAGACAAACAGCCAATTGCCAGCCCTCATGTTGACTAAAATTGTAGCCTTCACTCCAGAGGCAATGATGAGAGGAAGGCTTTATCTGTTTTATTTGCCTTTACTTGCCTGTGTAGGATGAAAAGCACAGAGATAGACATTGCTTCTTTATTTGCCAATTTTCTGTCTGCGCTGCAAACAAAAACGATTTGACCTGAGTGTTTGTCTGCCTATCTCAGTGTTGTGTCACATGTCAGTGATTTGAAGATGTTTTTTTTCCTTTAAGTCGTTCATTCATGTGTTTGTTTGACTTTTCAGACATGCATTGCCACACAATCTCCACACAAATTATTTTTAAGTACTGAAGTCAAAAGGTTTCCCAGAACAGAACAACTCATTCTTAAAAAGCCCTTCGGTCTTTAAAGGATGAATCAGAAACAAGATGAAACGAAAACGCATTTCCACCCACTGCCTCCCTTTACTTTGAATTTTATCACACCAAGTCTTAATTCATGCACTTTTTAATCTAGCAAAAAAGAGGAACAGAATAAAATGACATGTCTTTGAAGGGCCAAAATGTTCTACTCCACTACATTTCTTCTACTTTTAGGACCTACCGCCATTAAAAACAATAGTTTTTCCATAAAACCTTTATTAAACACAATTAATTGCATGCAATGAATATTTAACTTAAACAAAATACGTTGTGCAATATTATATTATTTTGCTGTTAGAAATGCAATAATTAGCTTTTATTAGAGAATTATTGATTGTAGTTATCTTATTTGAATCTAAATAATGTGGTTATGCCTTGCAGGAACATAGACATCAGTATTAAAGTTAACATTTTTATACAGGATTTATAACAGCCTTATTTCTTTCCTGCGTGTTTAAATCATCTGGAGACATAAAAGTACTATATTTAACTATGTTTTTTTTAAATGGTCATATTTCCATTCCGGTGTGCAAAATGTGTTTTTGATTTTGAAATATGCCTTTGATGAAATGAAAATAAATGAATAGGCCGTTATACAAGAAAACAGCTTTATAATTTCTGCTAATTGTTGTGATTGAAAGGGTTACTGTTATCGTGAAGGAAGGTGTTGATGAAAATAACTCAGCTTTTCTGTTTATTTCATTTGATCAGTGATCGGACGCTGTTGATGAGGATAAAACTCTTCAAATTAAATTTTATGGTAACTGTCTGTATTAAATACATTTTAATAGCAAAAACACAAAAATATGAAAAAAAAAATTGTGAATGTAGATTTTGACTCTGCTATATGAAACTGTTGCAGTGTGTCTGCATATTCTTCGGATTTGGTAAAGCTTAGATTTTAAAAAGCATGAAGTCAGATTTTAAGTATGGCATATCCACCATTACTTGGCCTCTCCTCCAAGTTATTTACTTCCTCTGCTGCATCGTTTAACCACTGATTATCTCCATCCGTGCCCCCTGGTTGTTTTCCAGTCACATTTCCACACTTCTGGAGTGGCTTCTCCTCCTTTTATTGTAGAAAAACTGTGTGGCTGTGGGTGAAGAAAAGTGGGGATTATAGTTTAAAGTGAGTACCAGAGGGTGGCGCATTGTGTTTGACCCTCCTTGGTTTCCGTATGGTATGGAACAAGTAAGTCAAAATCAAAAACTGAGATCTGTAAAATAACAGCTTTAAATTTAAGATTTTGATGCTGCAGTTTTTGTTTCATGCAAAATCACCTCACTGTGTCTCATTTGTTTTTAGGTTGGCAGTGTTCTGTTTTGTAATGCATTTTGCCTAAATATCAAATGTAAGAGTAAATATGAATTTTCTTGGACTCAATCATGCTTCTGAGAATGAAAACAAGAAACAGAAACTCATTTTATGCATGATGGTTATTTCATCTAATCAAAGGTGATTTAGAAATTAGAACATATCTTAAATGTGTATCAATATATGTTTCAATAGACTGAGCTAAAGTATCCTCTATGTTTTACCTTTAGCTAACCTTAGTTAATCGTCTCCCTCGCTGTCCCACACTGAGTGAGTGGGTGCTGATGTTACATGTGCAGGCTCTCAGCTTAATGCACTGCAGAGTTAAAGATCAGGTTGTTAACACCATGATCAGGTCCTGCATTAGTGGCACGGGGCACTTCTTTACTGTAATGCTGGAACGGCATAATTGACTTACTCAACAAGTACACCTACATTTGGACTCCAAACTCAAATATTGTCCAGAAGCACGTACACACACACACACACACACACACACACACACACACACCTCTCTGTGTCCTTGCACACACATTCTTACATGCACGCTGTTAAAACTAAAACTGTGTATTTAGACATAAAATTAAAAAGCTACATGCCTTGAATGTAAATTAGTCTGCTAACAGAATAATAGGACTGTTTATCTTTAATCTGTATTTTGTGAATATCCTTTAAGGCATGCATGCATCTGTAAAATTCCTGGACCAGGTGTTTAAAAAGCTCAATCAGCTTGCCCAAATTTCATTTAACTTTATTTTTTTTCTTCACATCATCAGATGCATAATACAAGGGGTCAAAGGGTGCTCAGCTGGTTGAGGTGGCAGCACGTTAATTCAAGCCCTGACCTGAGATTCAGGCTGCATGTATTTCTTGTTGTTGCAAATGCAAGACAAATTAATTTACATCTCAATAAAAATGCATTTTGAGCTTCATGATTTGTCTAAAATGTTTTTCATCAAATATTTAAAGAAAGTGGGCGATGGTGGCAGAGGAGTTAAGTGGCCGCCTTGCAATCGGAAGGTCGCAGGTTCGCGACCCTCTCAGTCTGTTGCTGTCGTTGTGTCCTTGGGCAAGACACTTAACCCACCGTGCCTGCTGGTGGTGGTCGGAGGGGCCGGTGGTGCCAGTGTACGGCAGGCCTCGCCTCTGTCAGTGCGCCCCAGGGCAGCTGTAGCTACGATGTAGCTCGTCACCACCAGCATGTGGATGACTGATTGTGTTGTGAAGCGCCTTGGGGGGTTGTAGAACCCTAAGAAGGCGCTGTACAAATACAGGCCATTTACCATTTAAAGACTTGAACAATAAAATGTTATGTACCTATAAAATCCAGTTAAAGTTTTGGGTAACACATTACAATAAGGGTTCCTTTATTAATGTCACATAGTGCATAATTAAGCATTAATAAACTATTAAACAAAGTATTAATTATTATCTAGCTGTTTATGTCTAGCTGTTTATCTTATTTTTATCTTATCTGTTTTTTATCTTATCTGTTTGTGTAAAGCTAACTATGTGTCTGTTGCTGCTGCCTCTTGGCCAGATCGTCGTAAATGAGAATGAGTTCTCAATCGACCTCTTATATATACAGTCTTTGCAATCGACTCATCTGGTTAAATAAAGGTTAAAAAATTAACAACTGCTTAATATGAATGTTAATAATAAGTAATGCATTACTAAGCAGACACACACACACACACACACACACACACACACACACACACACACACACACACACACACACACACACACACACACACACACACCGTTTACACTAAGTAACGTTAATAAAGAGACCCTTATTGTAAAGTGTTACCAAGTTTGGTAACATAAATGTGTGTTTCATGAACTAAGTAGGAGATATCAGGTATGGTCCTTAACCATTTACGATTCTTCATCTTTGATTTATGCTTGTTAGATAGTTTTCACACTAGTGGCTGCTCAAAATCATTATAAGAAAGTTTCCCAGGTCTTTGTTTGCTCCCATGTGGAAACTTGCAAGATGTCAGAGGTTTCGTTTGGTTCAAACATAAACACTGATTGGTGAAGCTAACTAAACACATTTCCAGCCTCTGCACAATTATCAGCAACTTTGCTGTCACTGTTTTCCTCGTGTTTTTCTTTGAAAGAGTGCAGAAGAACATAGACTGATTTGTTGATTGAATCTTGGCTCATATAACCCCTTTTTATGTTTATAGTATTCCTTCCTGCTGTTGGGGGTAAATGTCACATGAATGAGTGATGTGGACATGTTGACTGTCAACTCAGTGATGGAAGAACACAGCATAATAGTTAAAAGCATACATGTAGGTCATTATAATAGCTAAATGGAAGCAAAAGTGCTCATTAAGTGGATCACTTGCCTAAAACTGACTCAACCTTGACCAAAGACAGGTAACTCAACTGTCTTTTCAGAGTTCCTGTTGTAACAGACGTAAGGTCACTCCTGGCTGGCTCGCCAATTTTGTAATGGATATAAAGTTTTTAGACTTTATTATTTAACTTTTGATTGCCAGGGAAGTTTATTCACCAATGAAACACAAAAGCCCAAAAATTGTACCATCAGGTTTTTATCTTTGGAAGAATGATGCATGTTGCTATTTCTAATGTTTTTGACCTCTGTTTCTTTGTATTATTGATCTACTGTTTTGTTATTAATGCTTAATAAATGTCTACTTTCATTAGGGATGGATATGTACTTGAATAATGACTGGATGAAAAAAGACTCAGCCAAGAAAGGAAAGAGAGAAATTAAATTGGAACAGAAAAATGGGACATGAGACAAAGAATGCTTGAGCAGGTACAAATGGTCTAATTGCAAGAAGAGAACAGAGCAAAAATCACAATGGGGACTTGTGTGCTGCAGGTGCAGTTAACTCTGACTCTGTGCAGCATGTGTGAAGAGCTAAATGTTTTTAAGACAAAACACATTTAGTTTTGCAGGGTCATCCAGTCAGAAAGTTAGTTTGGAATTAAAGGAGCAATACGTAAGAATTTTACAAGGAAAAAAATCGCAAAAGAGTTTAATGCTGCAATCATTTTGGAAGGAAGGTTACACTGATACAGATTTCCTTCTCATTCCACTGAGCGATTGTCAGTTTTCTCTTTTCAAAATGGTAAAAAAGGGATGTTCACTGTTTCCAATCTGTGAGTCTGCAGGGTTGCCGAGTCTGTGCTGATCTAATGCTGCAGCGCCAGCATTTGTAATTCAACACTGGCAGGCAAAAAGATCCAGAGTTGTTTAAAGAACCAAAGCCAGTAAACAGGGGTGACCTAGAAATTATTTCTTGTAACCCTAAGAAGCCACAGCATCCTTTTGTTTTTCTCTAATATTGGGTAAAGCTGGCTAGAGGCTAATGTTGAGCTAACAATGCTAACGATGAATTAGAAACAGTTGAGCTTTAAAAATATGTCAAGCTACTTTTTCAATTACCAACAATTCAATATTACAGTACAACGTATGTGTGAAGTGAATTCTGACTTAATCGTGGCATTTTACCTCTTTTAATGAGTCGTTCACAACTATAACAGCAAGCTAACAGCAAGAATAGAATAAAATAGACTTTATTAATCCCACAGTGGGGAAATTCACTTGTTGCAGCAGCCCAAACACTTAGTTTGTTTAGTTTCATTTTCAATATAGTTGTTGGCCGGGACTCGGCGGACATTCCACATGTGATTATGACACCACCCTCTGTTGCGCCAAGGCGTGATCTTCAGTCACAAGTCAGGCATTGCTGTAATATTACTATTAAGCCTGGCGGCATGAACGCATCAAAATTCCTGCATCACCATGCTGCCATGGTGCTTTCATAAGACACACCGTGGCGGCAGTATTACGTTGATTTGCCGGCATGGTGTGTCTTATGACAGCGGCTCATGAAACACTAAGAAAGGGAGTAAAAAAGTAACTTTATGTTTAGAAAAATGGACTGCAGTACCAAAATTTGAACACACGATGTAATTCTTACTTCATTCTTGGATATTGCACTTTAAAGCTTTTAAAAGAAAGTCTAACAAAGTAAAAAAGAGACTGCCCATTTACAGAGTCAAAGACTCCCCTGTCTCATGAAATAATTTTGGTGTAGACTGATCTGAATACATCTTATTATTTAGTCTGTATTTTCCGTTTCATTTTATTTTATAAATCTAATAACGCTGTCTAGGTAACACATTCCAGATGAAAGTCAGGGACTACATTTTTTTACTCTTTTGTAATAGTCTTTCCTTCTGGCAACATTTAAATGACAATTTGCATTCAGTCCTTATAACTTAACAATATTACATTAACTTTCTGTTTGCTAAAAATCCCTCACAAATCCATTGTCCTCTGTGAATAGGGCATAGGTCAGGTGTCTTTTGCCAAAAAAGGAACTGGAAAATCTCACTACAATACAAAATTCCATGTTGTCCATCCCTGAGCCTTGAAATTTTGCCACAAAGCTAAAGTTAATATAAAGATTAATTTAGCAAAGTTACATTGAAAAGGTGGCTTTATTATTTAAATGTGGATGCAGGTCTGTTTTCAATATAGCAAATACAGGCATGGTGGGAAACTGACTAAATGTTTGTTAAATTATATAAAGAAGTTATATAAGTTAGCTTTTCTGATTCTTCTGTCCATTTTGGGTCAAAAAAGACCATGTAGGGAAGCAGAGAATATAAAGATGAAAGAACCGGTATGCTCTTCCTCACCTTGAAATGGGAGTGTCTTTCTTGATAAAAGCTATTAAGTCTAATCAGGCCTGATTAATTATACCGATAGGCAAGAGGCTTGCTAGCCTAGGCGATGGCTTTATCTGTGTTTTGCTCTGGGCTGATGGGATGGCGTTATTCCTCATAAGGAAGGCATATGCTTTGAAGGTTATTGTTGCCAGAATGGAGAAGTTTTGAGGTGTAGTGTTTGGCTTTTAGGAGCTGGAGGGAATCCTCTGTAGGATGTGTTTAAGGTTTTAAACCTGTATGAAAGTTTATTAGTGATGAACAACCACTGGTTGTTAATGGTGGTACATTATGAGTCGGTTATCTCTGCTAAAATCACTCCAAGCTGTTTTATTTTTACAAACTCACAATGTATCTGTATTTCTTTTAAACAATGTTCCATCCTACCCAGTTTGTCTTATAATTTAGTCCAGATGAAAGTCAACAGGACATCCTGTCTTTTTTCTTGAAAATGTTTTACCTTTCATCAAAAAAGCTGATAATGGAGTCATGGTTTCATGCTATCCAACCAATGTTTGGGACAATCACACTTCAAAGTTTGTTTTAGTTGTGAAACCACATGGTTAGCAAAGCCAAGGCTCTATTGCTATTACATATGTTGGTACACATTGCAGACACATGCCAATTTTCCTAGAATTAGCTGAAACAAAAATGTGATTATCTGAATTTTCTCCAAAAGGCTAGTTGATCAGGGACATGTTTATACCAAATGATCATAAATCAAACTACAGAAATATCATAAAAAAATGAAAGATAATTAAAAATCATTGTATAGATGGAAAAAAACAAAAGATTTAAAGGTGTGGGAGACTGACAACTCATTTTTTATGATTATTCCAGAATATAATCAATTACTTTGAGTTTTTCATGCAGGGTGAACATGAAAATAGTCTCCTACACCTATCTCCTGCATTAACTTCTGATAGAAAATAGACGGTGAAGCTCTAGAATTTGAAATGCCTGAAAGCTCTACGTCACACTGTCACTTAACATTCATGGATTCACTGATCTTGACATGGAAAGGCTGTTGTTGTTGTAGCATCCAGGAATCAGCAGACAGTGTCTTGACTAGTAGAAGATGTTAGCATTAGCAATTTCACCACATGGCAGAAGCTCCTCCAGGCTTGTGTTATTTGTGGAGATAAAACATCAACGTTGCAAGTCAGTGGTAGAGTCAGGGTGCAACCGCCTGGGAAAAGCGATCACCTCAACTTTTATATCTGGTCTTTAGAAATTCTAGAACATTCTGGTTTGTGGACCTGAGGGCTCGGGTTGGAGCATAAGGCTTAAACAGTTCAGTAATATAAGGAGGAGCTTGACCATCTAGAGCCCAGAGTTGGCTCTGTGTTTGCTCCAGTTAGGAGCCTCGCTGAGGCTGAGTTCTGAACCAACTGAAGGGGGTCAAGGGCTTTTTTTGTTAAACATGTGAAAATATACATTAAAAACAGGAGTGGACCCAAAACACAGCCTTGGGGTACGCCACAGAACATATTTGTAGAATCTGACATGATAGACATTGAAATTTATGTTAATAAAATAAGATCTGAACCAGTCTGGAACAGTTCCAGAGATCTCCACAAAGTCTGTTAATTAAGGTGTTGTGATCAACAGTGTCAAAAGTCGCAGAAAGATCCAACAATACTAAGACTGTAAATTCCTTTTAGCTTGCAGGCATCATGATGTTACTGGAAACTTTAAGCAAAGCTGTTTCTGTTGAATGATTTTTACAAAAACTAGATTGGAATTAATCAAAACTGTTGTGTAGTTCCAGAAAAGTAATCAGTTGATCGGCCACAACTTTTTCTAAAATTTTAGAAATAAAGGGCAATTTGGATATGGGTCTGTAATTTTTAGGCTGAGTAGAGTCCAAATTGTTAGATGGGTTCAACAACTACATGTTTTAAAACAGAAGGTACAAAGTAAGTAAAGAATAAGTAAAGCTGATGCTAATGAACATTTCTGGATGTTTGTGAGACTTTTTTTTTTTTTTACCATTCTTCCATACATACTTTGGAGAGATCAAGCACTGATCATGAATGAGAATGTTTGTCAAGTGTCTGACCCCATAACAGGAGGGTTGCAGGTTCATGTCAGTCTGTTGCAGTTGTTGTGTCCTTGGACAAGTGTGTGAATTTGTGTGTGAATGGGTGAATGACTGTTGAGTTGGAAAGTGCCTTGGGAGGTTGTAGAACTCTAGAAGGTGCTATAAAAATAAAGGCCATTTACCGTTTAACATGTCTGGCTAACAGTTAGCTCTAATTCATCCCAAATGTTTTCTGTTAGCTTGATGTCAGAAAAGTCATGTTGCTCCACATAATTTTTTTTTTTCATGTCTGGAACCCATGAGTGCATTGGTTTGGTGGGATGTCCCAATACTTTTGGCAATGGACTGCAGTGTAGATGAACTGAGACTTAAATCATATGTGTTTGTGAAGAGGGTTTCATGGTAAATAAAAGTCCAAACACTCCTCGTTTCTCTGAATAGCTTCTGTTTGTTTCATCCTTGAGTTGAGCTAACTTCTGTCTTCTGGTGTTTGGTTGATAGTTTACCTGAAGCTGGTGTGGTTTAAGTAAATCCTTATGCATTTCTTAGGTACTACTGCAACATGTGGGATGACAAAATTTTCTACCTGTCCTGGTTTTAAATGATATCCAGTTTGCTAGCCCATTTGACCAAATCCCAGTTTGGGTTTTCACAGATCCAAAGAGCTTCTTTGCCGATGTTTGTGTTCCTTATCCTTCCCTTCTGCCCTAGTGAGAACATGCCTGGTGTTGTGGCGTTCTCATCTCTGTTTGTGCTGTTTGTGTTTGTGCTCCAGTGGGTAGTGAGATTTGAAGAGCAGATCTATTTGTGCTGGAAAATCTAATGGCATACATCACACTATCTCAAACAAAGGGTTAACGATATGAATAAAATAAGACTATTTTCATACCATATTAACTCCTAATCCACCTGAAAGGCTTAAAAAGTTCTTCAGAGCAAACTGAAGTGTGTGATTTTTTCCCCCAAAGCTGTGTACTTTAAATGATAAACCTACCTCAGAAGAAAAGTTCCCGCAAGAAAACGTTAAGAGCTGCATTTGACAGGGAAAAAAAAAAATCTTTAAAGTTATTAGGAAACTATAAAATAACAACAAAAAAAGTGAATTAGTCTGAAATAAGGCTACATGGATGTTTTATTGCCATTCATGCATGACACATGAAAGAATTAAACAGCGTACCTCAGGTCAAGGTTGTAAAAAATAGAATAAAGTATAAATAAAATAGAAGCAATGAGCAACATTTTAATTTAGCAGCATTATTTAGTCATTTTTATTTGTTGTATTTAATTCAGTCATAATATGTGGAGTGAAATGGGATTCCAGGTAGGGTACCAGTTTACTATCCAGACTGTGTCACGATTAAAGCTGTTTTTCAGTCTGGTGGTCTTTGCCCTCAGGCTGTGCAGCATCCTGCCTGATGGATGTGGGGGTGAAGAGATCATGTGCATGGTGGGAGGGGTCACTGATGTTGCAGTGAGCCGTGCCCCTGCATCTGTCAGCATATATCTGAGAGAGGGGATGTAAGCTGCATCCAATGGTCTTTTGTGCAGAATTAAAGTACCCACTTCTCAACCATCGTGCAGCTCCCGTACCAGACAGTGATGCAGGTGATCAGTGTGGCCTCCATTGTGCACCTGTAGGATATTTCTGTTCACGCCTGCCCTCTTCAGTTTCTTTAGGAAAATCTGGAGCTGGAGAGCTTGTGAGTGATGGTCAAATGTCAGCTGAAGGTGTTAAGCCCGAACCACACTGTGCAATTTTTTGGTGTCGCACAGGACTGCTTGTGTCATTCTGTGAGAACTCCAGAAAGGTAGCACACTGTACGACGCAAGATTTCAATGAGCCAAACATCATGACGTCTCGCTCTAGCAGGACATGTTACATCATGAGTGCACCCCCCGAAAAGCACACATCACTAATAGCCAACAGGTAACCAAAACAACGATGCTGAAAAGAGAAAAAAGTGTCACCGTTAACACTTCTTTTATTAGTCTCCGAACCCAAACTCCATAAAGGAGTGATTCGCATATTCCTGCGTGTAGCTTCCACTGTTGCTAATGTTTCTAATTCTACTCTCGTGTTGCACTCCCATCACTAGCTGTTCGCGTCACTCCCTGGGTATATTTTTATTGGTCTATTGCAGACGGGAGTTGTAGGTTTTCAAGCAGTGTTTGAAGACTGTTGGAGGCTGACTTTGGTCATGAGGGTGCTCAGTAAGCTGTCGCAGAGCTGGTCACACTGGATGGCCACAGACTTGCAAATTACCCTCACATTCACCATTTTTTGTCACGTTTTTGATCACGACAAGAGATTTGTCAAGAACGGCCAAAAAACGCACAGTGGTTCGGGCTTAAGTCAGGTGTTTTCAGAGGGATTTAATCCAGGGAACCACTTCAACTACTGCACTGTCAATGCAAAGATCAATCCAATTTTCATTTGACCAACAATCAGATTTAAGTATCATCAAGGAAAAGTATAGCCTAGTGAACTAGTCCAAATACTTGCTTTGCAAAGTTTGGTCTAGGCACGCTTCATTGGAACCTTCGCAGTCCGATCTACTGCTGTGTCTGTCCAATCACAGCTCGCTATAGTTTTGGTTGGGCCAATCACAGCGCTCTATATTTTGGGCCAATCACAGAGCGGGAGTAGCCGATGACGTCAGCGCTGCGGCTGCAAAAACAAACAACATGGTGGCAACGCAGGAACCACGTTTGTTTGAAACGGCTTTGTCATCAACATTGGATTATTTAGACTCCAACGTGCGTAAGTCTGTCTGATATACTTAGCAGCTTCTTATTTTTATCAAAGTAGTGCAATGTCCCAGTACACCTGATATTCACATGTTTTTCATACAAAAACGACAGAAATCATTGATGTTAGACGCCATTACTGCCTCCCGCTTTTCCGTCGCTGTGATTACATCATGTTGTTCGTTACTCTGATTGGTCCTAGCGCTATCCAATTGCGTGCTGACATTTTGAAAGACAACCGTAGATCCCGCCTCACGACTGAGAGCCGTCAATGGTTCGTGGCCAGACTATATATTCACATATATAGGATGGCTTGCCAGGCTAGGAAAAGTAGGTCTCTTCTGAAAAATAGCTTCGTGACAGAATAAAAATACCAAAATATTCTTTTCAAATATTGCTAGATCTGTGCTTCTGCACTATTTCAATGTGATTATAATGTCAGCCTTTCATTTTTTGTAAAAAGTTTGCAAAAGTTGATCACAAGAGATCACAGTTTCATTAACTTTACCCATTTTCAGGTCAACAAGTTTGTGTTGTATTTTAAAGTGTTGGGTTACATGTGCTTTCTTTATGTCTAGTTGTATTATTTATTAATACTCTTTTAACAATGTTCAGTACTAAAAATAATTTGGATGCAGAGCATCTCCTGCAGCAATTTGCTGGTAAAAGTAGCATACAGAAGCCTGAAGTGAAATTTGTCAACTCTGCAGCTTCCCTCTGTACCAACGCGCACGTCCCAACATGATCCAAGGATTCAGGTTACCTCAGTACGCAGAGCACTCTGAGTCAGCACTTAGGTGACCAAGTTCTTCCACGCCCTGACAGCATGACTCAGCAACCTGAATATATTGAGACTTAGACTCTTGATTCTGAACGACAGCTTCAAGAGACTTAAATATTTAACTAAAAGTTGACATTTCAGCTGAATGCAGAGATTCTAAGAATCCATTTCTCTTGGGGTTTTCTTTCCAGTACGAATACTTCAATGCTGTGCTGATCAATGAGGTAAATGAGGAGGGGAACAATGTAGAGCTGGGAGGAGAGTTCATCCTGCAACCCAATGATCATTTCAACAACCTATCAGTCAACCTGAGCCTCAGCGTGGTCCAGGTGCCCACCAACATGTACAACAAAGGTACGTTCACCATCCCTACAAGAATCATCCACCAAACTCTAAAAAACCTTTACAAAATAATGGTTTTCATTACATTGCCATGTTTAAAAGTAAATAGGAATTTGCTATGTAAATGCACACAAATAAATGCAAAAGAATCCCCTGCAAAATTCTCCTGTATGGATTCACTGTTGTTTTGAGCTTCAAGTGCTGCCAGGTGTGTGTCGGTCACAGATGTGCATGACTGACACCTGATTGACAGCTTGGGGATGCTCTATGTAGAGTGACCAACTTTGGTTGACCTTTACCAACCCCTGGTTGAGGAATGAGATGTCATTTAACAGTTGAATGTGACCAGATTGGTGACCAGGATGAGGTGAATGAGCCAAGCTGTAATAAATCTACTCTACTATTCACTTTTCTATTAGTCTGTTGTAATTTATTTGGTGCTTTAAGAACACTATACTTACGCTTTTTAAAAAAAGCTTGAAACAGTTCAAACATATTTAAACGTTAAATTGTATATATTTGAGGAGACAGATTGAACTTCATCATTTGGATCTCTTTGGATTATCTCTACCACACACTGACCAAATTAACAGTTAAATAATTAGACTTCTCTTGATTAACGGCCCAACCAGAGAATTCAAGGCCTTGTACAACACTCAGCGGACGGAGCGAATGTCATGTTGGCTTAACCCGGCTACAAGACATAAAGAAAGTACATAGCAAGAGAAAAAGAGGGCGAGAAAGTAAATGAGGAGAAAGTAGGTTAAGTCAGACTGATGGAAGGTCTAAGCAGGAGATTAATTGCACCCTGTAGAAAAACGAGAAAAAGCAAGTGAGAGTGACAGGGTGAAAGTGAGAGAGGCTAAATGAATGCAACTGCAGGGAAAGTGAATTTGGCAGGCTGGCAGACCAATAAAGTAGGAATAGAAGAGCAGTAATTGTGATTTGATTTACAGACAAAATGATTAGACTTGTACCTACCACACTAACACATGATAAAGCTGTATGGGCTTAGACTTTAGGGTGCTGCTGGGGGAAATGACTTGGATTTAGTGTGTGTGTGTGTGTGTGTGCGTGCGTGCGTGTGTGTGTGTGTGTGTGCGAGCGTGCATGTATTATTGTTTCAAGTATTTAGTGCAACATTTCTAGTTTTCATTTTTATAACAGTAGCACTCAGTATTAGCTGTTGTGTTTTCATGCAAAGTTAAAGGTGCAGTGTGTAATATCTGTGACCTATAAATAAATAAATAAATAAATAAATAAATAGCATGAGCTTGTTAGTATNAATTCTCTAATTCCTCATCCACACAGAGGCACAAAAGATTGAGCTTTTAAAACTCTCCACCTTGAAAAGCATCTTTTAAAGAGTTTTTGTTTCTCACCAAAAATTTTGTGTGTGAATGAGTGGGTCAATTTATGGAGTATTGTGGGCGTGGCCTTAGAGAAACTGACGTCTAAATATGAAGGGATGTATTTTTTTTAATCAAGTGTGAAACGCTGGACAGTTTTGTCCTGGTAGAAGCTGAGAGCCTTGACAAAGTTTTCTCCTCAGGGAGGCCCACCACATGTGTTCTGGATCCAATTCCTACTCTGTTTTTTAAACAGTTTTATGCTCCATTTAGGGATGAGATTTTAAACGTGATGAATTGCTCACTTCAGACGGGGGTCTTTCCTGCTGCATTTAAAGGGGTGGTGGTGAGGCCCCTGTTGAAAAAGAGCAATTTAGATTTTAATTATTTAAATAATTATCGACCGGTATCTAATTTACCATTTTTAAGCAAACTTTTAGAAAAGCTTGTTTTAATTCAATTAAATGATATTATTAATGCTCATAATGTCCTAGAGAAATTTCAGTCTGGCTTCAGGGCAAACCACAGCACAGAGGATTTTAGGATAAACTACGATGCACAGAGGGTGACAGTGTTGGTTCTACTGGATCTAAGTGCTGCCTTTGACACAGTAGACCACACTATTCTTTTAACCCCTTTAAAACAGATCGGCCTCTCTGGTGCTGTCCACAGATGGTTCACCTCATATCTCACAGACAGGACTTTTATGGTGAGTTTAGATACCTGTTCCTAGGGTCCATGAGATCACATGTGGTGTGCCCCAGGGTTCAATTTTAGGCCCAGTGCGTTTTAACCTTTATATGCTCCCGCTTGGTGGTGTCATCAGGAGACATGGAGTGAACTTTCACAGCTACGCCGATGATACACAGTTGTACATCTCCGTGTCTCCTGATGACACACAGACAATGGACGCACTTTTTAATTCCATTTTAGACATCAAATCCTGGATGGCAGAAAACTTTCTCCAGCTCAACCAAGACAAAACTGATGTCTAGGTATCGGTCCTGAGGCTCAGAGAGAGAGACTTTTACCAAAATTACAATCACTGTCTTTTAATCCCTCACAACAAGTGAAGAACCTGGGTGTGATTTTTGATTCGGTTCTGTCTTTTATCCCTCACATTAAAAACGTGACAAAAATAGGTTTTTATCATCTAAAGAACATCGCCAGAGTCCGCCCCATTCTCTCTCGGGCCAATACGGAGACGCTGATGCATGCTTTTATCACCAGTAGAATGGATTATTGTAACGCCCTGCTTTCTGGTCTTCCCAAAAAGAGCATCTCAAGTTTACAACTACTACAGAATTTGGCAGCGCGTGTCCTGACGAAGACCAGGAGGCGGGAGCACATTACACCGGTCTTACAATCATTGCATTGGCTCCCCGTATGTTTCAGGATTGATTTTAAGATTCTCTTAATGGTTTTTAAGTGTCTCAATGGGTTGGGACCTTCTTATCTTGCAGAACTTATTTTACCTTATGAACCCTCGCGACCTCTGCGCTCCTCTGGCAGCCACCTCCTCGTTATTCCTAAGGTCAGGACACGTACCCATGGCGAGGCGTCTTTCAAGTATTATGGCCCTCGTCTCTGAACGCGCTGCCGGAGGACCTCAGGGCCACAGGGGACATTCAGTATTTTAAGAGCAGGATTAAGGCTCACTTTTTTAGCTTAGCTTTTAATTGATTAACATTATTATTGTTTGTTAGCATATTTTAGTTTGACTACATCTTTTTAGTTTTACAACACATTTTACATTACAGTTGTTTTACTATTTATTTAATATTAATCATTAACTTTTTATCTTTCTTGATTATTTCTATTTGATTACCATTATTAATTGTGTTTTATTTATTTATTTTTATTACTTTCATCCAGTGTTTCCTCTAGGGGGCCCTCTGCCCCGGGAGCGTCATTTGACTACGACGCCCTTGTCCAGACCAGTTGACCTGATGCTCCCGGGTCAGATCGCCCCACCGATGACGTTTCCCAGACTTATGGTTTTCTGAACTCAGCCAGACGCCAATGTCTTGTATTCTTGACGCATGTGTGTGTGTGTGTGTGTGTGTGTGTGTGTGTGTGTGTGTGTGTGTGTGTGTGTGTGTGTGTGTGTGTGTGTGTGNNTACATCATGAGTGCACCCCCCGAAAAGCACACATCACTAATAGCCAACAGGTAACCAAAACAACGATGCTGAAAAGAGAAAAAAGTGTCACCGTTAACACTTCTTTTATTAGTCTCCGAACCCAAACTCCATAAAGGAGTGATTCGCATATTCCTGCGTGTAGCTTCCACTGTTGCTAATGTTTCTAATTCTACTCTCGTGTTGCACTCCCATCACTAGCTGTTCGCGTCACTCCCTGGGTATATTTTTATTGGTCTATTGCAGACGGGAGTTGTAGGTTTTCAAGCAGTGTTTGAAGACTGTTGGAGGCTGACTTTGGTCATGAGGGTGCTCAGTAAGCTGTCGCAGAGCTGGTCACACTGGATGGCCACAGACTTGCAAATTACCCTCACATTCACCATTTTTTGTCACGTTTTTGATCACGACAAGAGATTTGTCAAGAACGGCCAAAAAACGCACAGTGGTTCGGGCTTAAGTCAGGTGTTTTCAGAGGGATTTAATCCAGGGAACCACTTCAACTACTGCACTGTCAATGCAAAGATCAATCCAATTTTCATTTGACCAACAATCAGATTTAAGTATCATCAAGGAAAAGTATAGCCTAGTGAACTAGTCCAAATACTTGCTTTGCAAAGTTTGGTCTAGGCACGCTTCATTGGAACCTTCGCAGTCCGATCTACTGCTGTGTCTGTCCAATCACAGCTCGCTATAGTTTTGGTTGGGCCAATCACAGCGCTCTATATTTTGGGCCAATCACAGAGCGGGAGTAGCCGATGACGTCAGCGCTGCGGCTGCAAAAACAAACAACATGGTGGCAACGCAGGAACCACGTTTGTTTGAAACGGCTTTGTCATCAACATTGGATTATTTAGACTCCAACGTGCGTAAGTCTGTCTGATATACTTAGCAGCTTCTTATTTTTATCAAAGTAGTGCAATGTCCCAGTACACCTGATATTCACATGTTTTTCATACAAAAACGACAGAAATCATTGATGTTAGACGCCATTACTGCCTCCCGCTTTTCCGTCGCTGTGATTACATCATGTTGTTCGTTACTCTGATTGGTCCTAGCGCTATCCAATTGCGTGCTGACATTTTGAAAGACAACCGTAGATCCCGCCTCACGACTGAGAGCCGTCAATGGTTCGTGGCCAGACTATATATTCACATATATAGGATGGCTTGCCAGGCTAGGAAAAGTAGGTCTCTTCTGAAAAATAGCTTCGTGACAGAATAAAAATACCAAAATATTCTTTTCAAATATTGCTAGATCTGTGCTTCTGCACTATTTCAATGTGATTATAATGTCAGCCTTTCATTTTTTGTAAAAAGTTTGCAAAAGTTGATCACAAGAGATCACAGTTTCATTAACTTTACCCATTTTCAGGTCAACAAGTTTGTGTTGTATTTTAAAGTGTTGGGTTACATGTGCTTTCTTTATGTCTAGTTGTATTATTTATTAATACTCTTTTAACAATGTTCAGTACTAAAAATAATTTGGATGCAGAGCATCTCCTGCAGCAATTTGCTGGTAAAAGTAGCATACAGAAGCCTGAAGTGAAATTTGTCAACTCTGCAGCTTCCCTCTGTACCAACGCGCACGTCCCAACATGATCCAAGGATTCAGGTTACCTCAGTACGCAGAGCACTCTGAGTCAGCACTTAGGTGACCAAGTTCTTCCACGCCCTGACAGCATGACTCAGCAACCTGAATATATTGAGACTTAGACTCTTGATTCTGAACGACAGCTTCAAGAGACTTAAATATTTAACTAAAAGTTGACATTTCAGCTGAATGCAGAGATTCTAAGAATCCATTTCTCTTGGGGTTTTCTTTCCAGTACGAATACTTCAATGCTGTGCTGATCAATGAGGTAAATGAGGAGGGGAACAATGTAGAGCTGGGAGGAGAGTTCATCCTGCAACCCAATGATCATTTCAACAACCTATCAGTCAACCTGAGCCTCAGCGTGGTCCAGGTGCCCACCAACATGTACAACAAAGGTACGTTCACCATCCCTACAAGAATCATCCACCAAACTCTAAAAAACCTTTACAAAATAATGGTTTTCATTACATTGCCATGTTTAAAAGTAAATAGGAATTTGCTATGTAAATGCACACAAATAAATGCAAAAGAATCCCCTGCAAAATTCTCCTGTATGGATTCACTGTTGTTTTGAGCTTCAAGTGCTGCCAGGTGTGTGTCGGTCACAGATGTGCATGACTGACACCTGATTGACAGCTTGGGGATGCTCTATGTAGAGTGACCAACTTTGGTTGACCTTTACCAACCCCTGGTTGAGGAATGAGATGTCATTTAACAGTTGAATGTGACCAGATTGGTGACCAGGATGAGGTGAATGAGCCAAGCTGTAATAAATCTACTCTACTATTCACTTTTCTATTAGTCTGTTGTAATTTATTTGGTGCTTTAAGAACACTATACTTACGCTTTTTAAAAAAAGCTTGAAACAGTTCAAACATATTTAAACGTTAAATTGTATATATTTGAGGAGACAGATTGAACTTCATCATTTGGATCTCTTTGGATTATCTCTACCACACACTGACCAAATTAACAGTTAAATAATTAGACTTCTCTTGATTAACGGCCCAACCAGAGAATTCAAGGCCTTGTACAACACTCAGCGGACGGAGCGAATGTCATGTTGGCTTAACCCGGCTACAAGACATAAAGAAAGTACATAGCAAGAGAAAAAGAGGGCGAGAAAGTAAATGAGGAGAAAGTAGGTTAAGTCAGACTGATGGAAGGTCTAAGCAGGAGATTAATTGCACCCTGTAGAAAAACGAGAAAAAGCAAGTGAGAGTGACAGGGTGAAAGTGAGAGAGGCTAAATGAATGCAACTGCAGGGAAAGTGAATTTGGCAGGCTGGCAGACCAATAAAGTAGGAATAGAAGAGCAGTAATTGTGATTTGATTTACAGACAAAATGATTAGACTTGTACCTACCACACTAACACATGATAAAGCTGTATGGGCTTAGACTTTAGGGTGCTGCTGGGGGAAATGACTTGGATTTAGTGTGTGTGTGTGTGTGTGTGCGTGCGTGCGTGTGTGTGTGTGTGTGTGCGAGCGTGCATGTATTATTGTTTCAAGTATTTAGTGCAACATTTCTAGTTTTCATTTTTATAACAGTAGCACTCAGTATTAGCTGTTGTGTTTTCATGCAAAGTTAAAGGTGCAGTGTGTAATATCTGTGACCTATAAATAAATAAATAAATAAATAAATAAATAGCATGAGCTTGTTAGTATAATCAGTTGCTAATCTCTAGCCTAACCCACACAAGGCATATAACTACTTCGATTGAGCAAGTAAAAAACATTTTTAGATAGGACTGTTATATTAACCTACCAGTCCTGAAGGAAGGAAGCAAGTTCTGTCAGGCCGCTTGAAGAGCACAGCTATCACAGATTCACAGACGGAGGAGGGGTCACGTCAGTCAAGGAGTTTGATGTCACGTGGATCTCGGGGAGCAGCGGTGGAGTAAACAAGTTGGCTGCAGCTTAGCAACCAGATAACGAATGAACGCTGCTGCAAGCGGGGAAGACGCTGTGGAGATGGAGTTGATAACACTGGCTGCATGTTAGCCACCGGCTAGTATAGACAAATTCCAAGTGGATGTCTTTCCTTGTTGCGCCATTGGCCCAGCAGCCGTGCACGGACTTCAGCGCTGCCATTGGTACTCCATTGGCGTCTTGAAGATTTGGAACTGATACATTGGGACCGGATCGGGAGCTTTGGTACGAAGAAATAGTGACTTGAGGTGAGTTAGGGAGTTAGGAACATCGCTTGGAGGCTGGTGTCCAGCTAATCGTGGGTGGGGAGCTCGTCATATGTGGCTGTTGAGAGTTGGACATGATTAGCTCCTGACAATTTTGACGTGTCTTGCGATTTCATTGTTTGTTATTCAAACTAACCGAGTACAGCAGCGGTGTACTTTTTTCTTTCTTCTTAGTTTAATTGGCAGACTCCATGCTTCCAGGACGTACTGCTGCCCTCTGCTGTGTCTTTCAGGTTACAGTCAAAGTGTAACAACGCAAAACGCAGAGATTGTATGTCCCTAAATATCCTATTTTAAGATGGCGCATGCCCATGGAGCGACGACCACACTTTATGTATTAAAAATGTAAAATTTCGAGCTGAGACAAATATTTAGAATAGATGTTGGTGAGAAATATTAATGAAAAAGGACAAGTTTGTGAACTGGATACACAGAATTATATGATAGTAAACAGGTAAAAATATTACACACCAGATGCCAGTTTTTTTTGATAATACACCAGATGCACCGCAATGTTTCACATTTCACTTCCTGTCTGGCTCAAGTAATTTCTTTAACTTCATGACAATCCGCATGTGGCGTCCGGAAAAAATAGACTCCATGCAGAAGCTTTCTGGAGCTCCGCATCCGGATCCGCAGCGCAGCCGATGTGAATGCTCTGACTGGACTCAATGATATTTGATCTATGCAGAAGTCGTATGGAAATCAGACGAAATCCATTCCACATTCGGTGTGAAATAGGATTTAGAGATGGGTTGATGATAAAACTAAATAAAAACAAGAGTAAACTGCAAACCATTGGACATATAATTGGGACAATACAAATTTCACAAAAGCTGCATGACTGTTGCATCTCACATGGCCCAGCTATTCAATAATATTTTTGCAAATGTGTCAATTTAGTACTAAAATCCATGTTTTCCCATAAGAATTTGTTTCTCCATCTAGTCTCCAACAGTTGCAGTCCCATGAGCAACTGGTTTCAAGAAAGTTAGGAAGTGGGTGTGAAAAATTACAGCACATTCTGTTGATAATTGAAATATATGCAGTGTGTCATCAACTTAATTGTTCATTTCTACTGTGGAGATACAAAACACCAGCAGACTGACAAAACAATAAAACAGATGATGCTGGGCTGCTGAATCTTGTATTTAAAAGCTGTTGTTTTACAATGACAGCTCTGAAGAAAAGAACATCGCATTTTGATAAATGCCTGTTGCCTGAGTTCTTATGACATCTTATGGTGTGAGACAAGTGGAAAAACAACATTACGGAAACCAAGGATGTAAAAAACGTGAAAAGAGAAGAAAGAGATCCATGGTTGAATGTTTTTAGTAAAATGCTAAATTCATGAAGTTTTATTTTTGCTTTTGTTTTCCACCGACATGAATCTCTTTTCACTTATTTCTTGGTTGAGTTTCTATTTTCCTCACACGTAGTGACTGTCATCTGAACCTGCTCCTTATGCTGCCGAGGAGCTGGCTGGAGCCTGTGGACACAAACGGTTTGTCATCAGCTGTGATAAATTTGACTTTAAGTCTATGAGAGTGGAAAGCTCTGTGGCCCTGGAGATTAATCACAAGTGGAGGATCCATCTTCCAGCTTCACACTGCAAACAAAACACACCCCAAACAACACGACATGATATGAGCATGTACGATGGATGCATGTCGACATACAGTTACACACACACATACACACACTCCTCTATCTCTTGTTTCTTGCTCCCTTTATTACATTTCCTCCCAGTTTCATTGACGTTAACCCAATTATGTGAATAATATGAATAACCTGAATAATGAAACTTCATATTTCTCACATCACTCAAACCACCTTCATTTTACTTTTTAATCTACATGTTTTAGAATAAAATCAGATTAAAGGTGAGTCAGTTCAAATGTATGTAAATTGCATCTTATGGGAAAAGTAGAACTCACACTTGCATCCTCATGTTGATGAGTTTATCTGGTAACAGACTCTCAAACAGCAGCAGAAGTGACTGTATTGTTGTGTGAAAGGAGCCTGGATGGAATCCAGCCTCCTTTCCACTCTACTCCATGGAGGTGGACGGGTGTTTACTATCAACAGAGGGCTTCAGTGAGCTAAAGCTTCCAGAAGAATCGCTCAATCATGGCTTATTGGCATGGCTGAGGACAGCAGAACAATGTTGCCAGCGTAGGAGATGATGGGAAATCTGTTATCTACATTTCTTTCTCTCTGTCCATTAGCTACTTGTCTGAGTGGCTGTAATTTTCTGTCCATCTCTTTGTGTGCCTTCTTGGCTCAGTTTTTTTCTCTTTCCTCTCTCTCTGAAGTCTATTGTGTATCCGTCTCGCTGCATGATTTTGTGTCTGTTCATCATTTTCATCCTTCCTCCTCCTCGGCACGCTTCTGAACCGGGTAAGCAGCTCTAATGAGCTTGGCTGACTGGTCCCTAACCAGTACATTCACAACACTCTTGGCCTGAAATTTGAAAAGAAGCTTTCATTATGGGATATGCTAAACCGGTCTGTGTATCACATCAGTCTGGATGGAATTATTAGCAAACTATTGCAACATACAAATTGTAAGGACACACATGGATTTACTAGTTAGTCAGTATGTTACAGTACATACTTACAAATAATAATAACAGGAAGTAAATTAACATTTTTTAAAGCTGAATAAATGAATAATACTCATTGGTGGGCTGATGGTGGAGAGATAAAGTTTTGTAAATTTATTTGCATTGCTTTTTTGTGGTTTGTGTATTTTGTTTATTAGAGATGTAAGAAAATATCGATATAGCAATATATCGTGATATTTTTTCCTGAGATATTATATCGATATTCAAAATCCGTGTGTCAAATTTTTGGAAGAATTTACATGCAACAAAATACTTAATATTTAATTGAAATATTTTTGTGTTTGAATCTAGAGAGACTGCCTTTTTTGTTTATTTTGAAATGACTGCTGATAATGCAGATGTTCATTACTCCATTTATTTATTACTTAAAGAGCAATGGGATTTGTTTCTACCATTGAAAAGTAAATCCCTCTATTATGGTTCAGATACCTCATGTTAAACATGTTACACATCAGTTTGGACTGTCTATTGAATTTTCCTACAATAAATTCAGTCTTAAAAAAATCGCTAATATCGCCTGGCTGAATGTATCGCAATATATGGTGATATATCGTATCGTCTCCCCAGTATCGTGAAACATATTGTATCGCCAGAATTTTACCAATACACATCCCTACTGTTTATAATGTTTTATGGACAAAGATATTAATTTATTCATTCATTAAATACAAAAGTCTATACACATCTGTCTTATATAAAATTAGGCAGCTGTATTGTGTAAAATAATCACTGTTCTTAATCCATGTAGCTGGAAATAACTTTGATTTTAGAGTTGTGGTGATATCTACAGTCTAGATATAAAACAAATGTAATGTGACAGTATAAAAGATTCCAGGAGGCAGTAAGCGCCAACTGGTTTTCTTTGTTTTGTTAAAAGTTGGATTTAAAATCTATGAAATGCAAGTTTTAAACCATACTTGCATGAAGCACATTGGGCAAATTTAATTTATTTAAAAAAGAATGGCATTTTCTGTCACATCTTTTTATTTGTGAAATTTTGTATTACCAGTCTTTGTGACACCAAAGAGCATCTTCTGGACTTTTTTCCTCACATCTTCCTGTCTGACTTTTCTCCTCTTTTTGTCTCTCTTTTATTTTCTAGACTCTGCTATAGTCAACGGAGTATACTGGTCCGAGGCCCTGAACAAGGTGTTTGTGGATAACTTTGAGCGAGACCCCTCACTCATATGGCAGTACTTCGGCAGTGCCAAGGGCTTCTTCAGACAATACCCAGGTGGTTGTTGTACTGCAGATGTGTAGTGGTTACATGTATAATAATGTTGCTGACACCTTAAAGCGTAATGGCAAGTGTGTGAGTCTTCAGTGAGGGGCAGACTGACTGGATGCTGGCGGAGGTTGAGGTTAGAAGGGCTGGAGAGAGAGAGAGGGTTTAAGATGCTTAGAGACTGAATAACAGAAACAGTGAATCAGAATAAACAGGCGTAAGAGACTTAAATTTGGTTAAATTATACAAATGATTTAGTCTGTAGCAAATTTAGAACTTTTCAACCTGTCGAACAGCAGGGAGCTTTGAACCCAAGACTCAGAAACAGCTGGTACCCATCATCTACACTCCAGGATCTGCTCCTGCAATCAGAATAGGAAGTAGCGCTAGAAGGGGACATGGACTGAGACACAACACACATTTCATTCTGTTATTTTACCATCTGTCTCCTCTCTGGTGGCATAAACACTGGTACAGCTCACATGAAAAAGCTTTTTCCACCGTTGACTTTTTGACCTGAATTACTTCTAAAGCCAGTGTAGCTGCAGAATAAATACATTTCTTGAACTCTAAATGTTCTTTTATATTTTTTTAAGATCTAGTTTCTTGTTGGAGACAAAGTCGTTGTGGGAAAGTCTGGTTGTGTCTTCTTTAAAGTATTTCTCAGAACTCCTAGATTAAACATATTTGGTTACCTGTAATATATACCATACCATTTTATTTGTTGAGCGCTTTAAACACAGCATTACAGCTAACCAAAGAACTGTACATTATAAACAAACAAGCTAAATAATCACATAAATAGTACAGTTATACAGAAAGGAATAACAACGAAACGGGCAATTAGAACCATAAAATCTACAAATGTAAAATTAAGCAACTAAAATGGAAGAGGAAAACCTGTAGACTTCATGCTAAAACCAGGTCAGGAGTTAAAAGCCAGGGAAAAATAGTGCGTTTTCAGTCAAGATTGAAAGCGGCAATTGGAGGAGCAGAGAGTTCCAGAGTTTCGGTGCACATATAGAGAAGGCCCTTTCACCGCGGGTCTTGAAATGTGCCCTAGGAACAGTGAGGAGGAGCAGATCCGCAGACCTGAGAGCACGAAGAGGGTGGTGGAGCAACACACTCAGATAGGAGGGAGCTTGACCATTTAAGGACTTGAAAACTAAAAGAAGAATTTTTAAATGTATCCTAAATTGAACCGACAACCAGTGAAGAGACTGGAGAATAGGTGTAATGTGGTGTCTTCTATTAGCTCCGGTCAAGAGCAGAAAGATATAAGTAATACAAAATGCTTTCATAGTTTGGGGAAATGTAATGTCTAGAAATAGAATTCAGCAAAGTTAGAGGTACATTTAAAAAAGTAATAATGATTTTTTTATTTATTCACATTTCAGAGAGCTTTGCTGGATGCTTTAGGTCAGAGGTAGGGAACCCTGGTCCAGCATGTTTTAGAGGTTTCCCCTGCTTCAACACAGTTGATTCACTTGTTCAGCAGCTCATCAGGCTCTGCAGAAGCCTGTTAATCACCTGATGATTAAAATCAGGTGTGTTGAAGCAGGGAAACCTCTAAAACATGCTGGACAGCGGCTCTCCAGGACCAGGGTTCCCTACCCCTGCTTTAGGTCTTCACACACACACACACACACACACACACACACACACACACACACACACACACACACACACACACACACACACATATTTATTTTTTTTAAATACGATGTTTTCACAGGAATCAAATGGAAGCCAGATGAACACGGAGTTATAGCTTTTGACTGTCGTAACCGTAAGTGGTACATCCAGGCGGCCACTTCTCCAAAGGATGTGGTGATCCTGGTGGATGTCAGCGGCAGCATGAAAGGCCTGAGGCTGACGATCGCCAGGCAGACCGTTTCCTCCATTCTAGACACACTGGGAGATGATGACTTTTTCAACATAATAGCTGTAAGTATAAACAATGCAGCACATGGTGACAGGTGTATATATAGAACACTTAATTGTTCTACTTTTTAAGACTTGTAGAAGCAAACATGCACCGTTATCAACATATGGATCTGTCTTTAAGTTCTTGTAGAGACATCGTATTTAAACAAGACATTATGTAATCATTAAACATTGCATGTGTCATAGGTGAATATAGAGTTCTGATGTTAGTCAAGCTAATAGTCACTCAGAATCAGAGAAGCCTAAAAATCTAAATGTCATCATCCAAACCAACTCGGATGTTAAAATTAAGTTCCCTGGCAAATATTTTATTGCAATATTTGTTGTACAGTATCATCATCTTTTTTTTTTTTTATTTACATAGTCGTTCACTGGATTATTTACATGGAAAACAGGTCATACTGGAACTGGGCATACTGGAATCCAGTCTTGCAAAATGGCGCTGCACACAGAACATGTTTCTAATCTGTGTAACATGCTAATGCAAAAGCAATGGGGTGCAAAAATACACAACATGACATTTACACCTGTATTTAAAAGCAAGAAATTGACTTTATGGACTTCTTCACACTAAGCGTTAGTTGCTCTGATTGCTATCTGCTGCAGGTAAGACACTGACTACTAATTAGTATCTTAACAGCATAAAAACTACACTTTGAAAATAGCTTTGATGCTCACAACAGGCACAGAGATACACAGATAGACACACTCAAATAAGACAAACTCCACTGTATCATCTCTTTTTAAGATGAAAAAAATGGCGCATAAACAAACACATTTTCTTTCCTGTCATGCTCAAAACAAATTAACATGCCTTTGAATGAATATCTTAAATGCACAAGACTGATTTTGTTGTTTCCAGCCTCAAGCATCCAAGCTTTGTTTCTTTTTCTAAAGGCTGATGAATTTCTGCAAGGGTGCATGATTGTGTTTAATGGCATTAAAGCAATGCTAATAACAACAACAATATCCAGGTCCAGATAAGAAAATTGTTAAGGAAATTTGTGTATCATATTTTCTTAAAAATGAAAAATGTAAATTGGTTTGATCCTTTTCATTCTATACTGTGCAGTGTTTCTTTATAACGACATTGCTACTTTTCATTATGAAAACAACAAAAGACATTATGGTTTTTACATTTTACATCCCTTGATTGGAATCACACAAGCTGAGGGTTTTTTTGCAGTTTTTATTCATTGCTATTATTACTATTAGAAATATAAGGAAATATCTTGTTTTGGAGATGGAATCAAAGAGAAAAAGTCTGCTTTCATTAGACAAATTACATGTATGTAGCCTTTAGAAAAATTAGTTTAAGTTTGAGTTTGTTATATGAAGCCAAATCTACACATTTGCACAAAGACTTGTCACATGGTGATGACGTTCTGCAAAGCAAACCTTGGTCAAAATGACTATCCTTCCCATTTTAGAATATGGTGACATCATTTATAGAACTTCTTCATAAACTCGATGTCATTTAGCACTCAGCAATCCCTTTTGTCATTGTTGCCCCTTTCACTACTCATCACTGTGATCGGTACTCACTCGTTAACTGGCCATCGCTCCATTCCCGCAGGTTGTTAGTATCAATTTATATGCAAAACAATTATCGGTAGAACCCCGTTATATATTCGCTCATTACTCATCAATTCCAACAACCAGCGCAATTTACGTTCCAGTAACCTAATCTCTATGGTTATTCCCAAAGCTTGCACCTCCTTTGGCCGCTCTTCATTTCAGTTTGCTGCTTCCAACGACTGGAATGAGCAGCAAAAATCACTAAAGCTCACTACCTACGTTCCATTATCTACCTTCAACAATTCATTACGATCAATAGTTTCTGATCAATGTGCCTGCTTCTGAGTGCTTAAATATTGTTTAAAGTCTGTTTTGATTGCTTGCACATATTGTATATGAGAACAGTATTTTGTCTTTTATATCTGTTTTTATCTTATTTTTATCCTGTTTGTTTTTATCTTATCTGTCTGTTGTTCTTTGGTGCAAAGCTACTTGTGTCTCTGTTGCTTCTGCCTCTTGGCCAGATCGTCGTTGTAAATGAGAATGAGCTCTAAATCGACTCATCTGGTTAAATAAATAAACAGATTAAAACACATTTATTAGTTTTAGAAAAACATAATTCTATTGTTTTTCTTGAACTTTGAAGTCTAATTTATACTGATGCGTTAACCGCCGACTATTATCACAGAATTACAGGCGCTGAGTACAATACATAAAGCAGCACATGTGTGTGTGTGTGTGCATGTGTGTGTGTGTGTGTTCTTTTCATCGAGGTGAGGGAAGTTTATTAACTTCTTCCCAATGTTCTTTTTGAACATTAACCATTTAAGCTGATTCAAAGTTCTGAATTAGATCACTTTCATGAATTCTCTTTGTTTCTTTAGTACAATGAGGAATTACATTATGTGGAACCATGTCTGAATGGAACGCTGGTCCAAGCGGATGTAACCAACAAAGATGTAAGTCCAAGCTATTTCTGTGTTTTGTCTCTTCTTCTTTTCTCTGAGCTAATAGCAACTTAATGAAATATCCCATTATTTAGACAGCACAACAAAAATGTGTTTTTGTCTCCAAATGTTTAATGATTAAGATTGGTTTGTTTATCGGGCGCCCACGAAAAAGCCACCTGCTCTAAATCCTTTAAGGTTTATGCACATTTGCACTTGCTTCCCTTATTTTTGGAGAATCATCACTGGGATGCCGACATTTACTGGCAATGTTCTTCATGCTGTTTACATAAGGATTGTCTGTATATGCTCTGTTGTCAAGTTACTTCCCTTTTTTTCTTAAAAATACAGCCTTGCTGTCATAAGTAGTGTTTCTATTGATACAGATTGCAGAGGCAGAGGGGTGAACTTGATTTAATAATAAAATAAAAATAAAAAGCTGACAGGGTAGCGAAGCAACACTTTTAAAGGTCTGAAGTACAAGGACACCAGAAGGAGCAAAAATAGATGAGAACTGGTTTTGCTTTTGAGCAACAGTGTAAAAGTGGACAAACAGTCCTGCAATTCTCTAATTCCTCATCCACACAGAGGCACAAAAGATTGAGCTTTTAAAACTCTCCACCTTGAAAAGCATCTTTTAAAGAGTTTTTGTTTCTCACCAAAAATTTTGTGTGTGAATGAGTGGGTCAATTTATGGAGTATTGTGGGCGTGGCCTTAGAGAAACTGACGTCTAAATATGAAGGGATGTATTTTTTTTAATCAAGTGTGAAACGCTGGACAGTTTTGTCCTGGTAGAAGCTGAGAGCCTTGACAAAGTTTTCTCCTCAGGGAGGCCCACCACATGTGTTCTGGATCCAATTCCTACTCTGTTTTTTAAACAGTTTTATGCTCCATTTAGGGATGAGATTTTAAACGTGATGAATTGCTCACTTCAGACGGGGGTCTTTCCTGCTGCATTTAAAGGGGTGGTGGTGAGGCCCCTGTTGAAAAAGAGCAATTTAGATTTTAATTATTTAAATAATTATCGACCGGTATCTAATTTACCATTTTTAAGCAAACTTTTAGAAAAGCTTGTTTTAATTCAATTAAATGATATTATTAATGCTCATAATGTCCTAGAGAAATTTCAGTCTGGCTTCAGGGCAAACCACAGCACAGAGGATTTTAGGATAAACTACGATGCACAGAGGGTGACAGTGTTGGTTCTACTGGATCTAAGTGCTGCCTTTGACACAGTAGACCACACTATTCTTTTAACCCCTTTAAAACAGATCGGCCTCTCTGGTGCTGTCCACAGATGGTTCACCTCATATCTCACAGACAGGACTTTTATGGTGAGTTTAGATACCTGTTCCTAGGGTCCATGAGATCACATGTGGTGTGCCCCAGGGTTCAATTTTAGGCCCAGTGCGTTTTAACCTTTATATGCTCCCGCTTGGTGGTGTCATCAGGAGACATGGAGTGAACTTTCACAGCTACGCCGATGATACACAGTTGTACATCTCCGTGTCTCCTGATGACACACAGACAATGGACGCACTTTTTAATTCCATTTTAGACATCAAATCCTGGATGGCAGAAAACTTTCTCCAGCTCAACCAAGACAAAACTGATGTCTAGGTATCGGTCCTGAGGCTCAGAGAGAGAGACTTTTACCAAAATTACAATCACTGTCTTTTAATCCCTCACAACAAGTGAAGAACCTGGGTGTGATTTTTGATTCGGTTCTGTCTTTTATCCCTCACATTAAAAACGTGACAAAAATAGGTTTTTATCATCTAAAGAACATCGCCAGAGTCCGCCCCATTCTCTCTCGGGCCAATACGGAGACGCTGATGCATGCTTTTATCACCAGTAGAATGGATTATTGTAACGCCCTGCTTTCTGGTCTTCCCAAAAAGAGCATCTCAAGTTTACAACTACTACAGAATTTGGCAGCGCGTGTCCTGACGAAGACCAGGAGGCGGGAGCACATTACACCGGTCTTACAATCATTGCATTGGCTCCCCGTATGTTTCAGGATTGATTTTAAGATTCTCTTAATGGTTTTTAAGTGTCTCAATGGGTTGGGACCTTCTTATCTTGCAGAACTTATTTTACCTTATGAACCCTCGCGACCTCTGCGCTCCTCTGGCAGCCACCTCCTCGTTATTCCTAAGGTCAGGACACGTACCCATGGCGAGGCGTCTTTCAAGTATTATGGCCCTCGTCTCTGAACGCGCTGCCGGAGGACCTCAGGGCCACAGGGGACATTCAGTATTTTAAGAGCAGGATTAAGGCTCACTTTTTTAGCTTAGCTTTTAATTGATTAACATTATTATTGTTTGTTAGCATATTTTAGTTTGACTACATCTTTTTAGTTTTACAACACATTTTACATTACAGTTGTTTTACTATTTATTTAATATTAATCATTAACTTTTTATCTTTCTTGATTATTTCTATTTGATTACCATTATTAATTGTGTTTTATTTATTTATTTTTATTACTTTCATCCAGTGTTTCCTCTAGGGGGCCCTCTGCCCCGGGAGCGTCATTTGACTACGACGCCCTTGTCCAGACCAGTTGACCTGATGCTCCCGGGTCAGATCGCCCCACCGATGACGTTTCCCAGACTTATGGTTTTCTGAACTCAGCCAGACGCCAATGTCTTGTATTCTTGACGCATGTGTGTGTGTGTGTGTGTGTGTGTGTGTGTGTGTGTGTGTGTGTGTGTGTGTGTGTGTGTGTAGGGGGGGATGGGGTTGGCTGGGAGGGGGGGGTACAGAGGGTTATGTGGGGTTATTTTAATCTGTACTGCACTTTGAGCTGCTTTCAAAGTATGACAAGTGCATTATAAATAAAATTTGATTGATTGATTGAAAATAAAGAGATGGAGAACGAGTATGAGAGATTGAACATGAAAAATACAGAATACACCAAATTTCAAATCCAGAAACTCAAGAGATCTGAAAACAAGAAGTTATAATATCGAAGGCAAAATAAAAAGTTAAAATACACCAAAAATGTAACATATATTAAATATTATATTATTATATTATATTATATTATATTATATTATATTATATTATATTATATTATATTATATTATTTTATATTATATTATATTATATTTCACTCATCGTCATCTGAGAAAGTGTATTAATCTATAGACACTAACTGGATTAGGGGGACATTTCATCAAGTTTTTATTTGAAGATATAAATCAGCAGCCTGACTATTAGTCTTAGTGAAACAGTTCTCACAACCCTAAATGGAAACACTGTGATCTGATCGTTATCTTAATTCCTTCAAGCTTAAACTAGAGCTGGGTGATTATTTTTTGCTTCATTAATAATTTTGTCATCCTTTAATAATTAAAAGTAATATTACATAGATAAAACAATTGTCATGCTTGCTTTAGTTGTACACTGTGATCTTCTTTTATCTTGTGTTGCTAATTAACTGCATGCCATTACCATTCTGCTTTAGTCCTTCACTAAAATCATCCTCACCTGGCTGTGGACCTTGTGGTCACAGATGATAAATGGTACTACTTATATAACTTTGATACATTTTTCTTAAACTTTACCTCACACAATAACCACCAAATCCTGCAGATGTTTATGTCTGATAAACATTTTTTATAGTAAATTGAAAAAGGCTATGATAAAGAAGTTTTTGTTTACTGAATTATATAAACAACATTTCTAATTTAAAGGTACAATTTGTCAGAATTCTACAGTGACATCACAAAACAGTCTAATTTCTTAATCATATTGAAATTAATGTTATATTGAAACAGATTTCATTCTTAGCTGTCTGGGGGGTTGTCAGTTTTTCTCTGTTCTAAAACAAAAAGAAAGAGGGATGTAGTTACTCTTTACACTCTGTGAGTTTGTGAGGTTGCCGTGTCTTCGACGCACTAACGCCAGCATTTGTAATTCAACACCAGCAGGCAAAAATCTCCTAACTTGTTTAAAGAACCAAAGCCAGTAAACAGGAGCGACCTAGAAGTTATTTCTTGTACCCCTAAGAAGCCACAGCATCCTTTTGTTTTACTCTAATATTGGGTAAAGAAAGCTAGAGGCTAACGTTGAGCTAACAACGCTAACAATGACTTAGTAAGAAATAGTTGGCTCTCAAAATATCTCAAGCTACTGTTTCAATGACCAACAATTCGATATTAAAGTAAAATATACGTGTAAAGTGAAAAATGAGTCAATCGTGGTGTTTTATTTCTTTTAATGAGTCGTTCAGAACTATAACAGCAAGATGGCAAACAACCACACTTCCTGTAATAACTGAGAAACATTACCGTAATAAGTGTAGTAAGTGCTCCCTAACATAAAACACTCAAGAGTGCTAAAACCAGATATAACAATGTATTTATCTACTTATCAACTTATGGTAAATGGCCTGTATTTGATATAGCGCCTTCCAGAGTCCTAGAACCCCCCAAGGCACTTTACAACACAATCAATTATTCACCCATTCATACACACATTCACACCCTGGTGATGATGAGCTACATCGTAGCTATAGCTGCCCTGGGGCGCACTGACGGAGGCGAGGCTGCTGTACACTGGTGCCACCGGTTCCTCTAACCACCACCAGCAGGCAATGTGGGTTGAGCGTCTTGCCCAAGGACACAACGACAGCGACAGACTGAGCAGGGCGTGAACCTGCGACCTTCCGATTGTGGGGCGGGCACTTAACTCCTCTGCTACCATCGCCCTAACTTACTGTGTATGACTCGTTTTCGCTCGTCATCTAGAATCTTAACCACATTTCAGGCAGAATATCCCATGATTGTGGTGTTAAACCATTAAATTAACATGCTTAATGATATGATTTTCTGTACTCGTCAAATCTCCACACTTAACCACCTTTCTGAAATAATTTTCTAGTTTTTGTTCCTGAATTTTATCAGAAGTCTGTCAGCCTTTATGTTAGGATAAATAACTCACCGTAAAATCAAAATCCAAAAGCTTCTGCAGGCTGCAGTTTAAGATATTTTGCTCATACATAATTATGGCGAGGCAGCCTCAGCACACTGCTGTGACCACTTTAAAGAAGAAAAGGTGTTTGTTGCTTTAAAGATTCAAATGTCCAATGCACAACTCAGATACCTGTGATCCAGCACAAAAGGTTGTGCACATTTAGCATTGCACACATATATATACACCCACATGTTCAGTCTACCACTTAAGTACACTGCTGTGCCTTGGATTGAGTGTAACCTGCTGTGTTTAGAAAAAAATCACTTCAATCTGTACTCACAAGCACTCACATGCACTCTCTCAGGTAAAGTTTGCTATGCTCCAGGGATTGGTCTTTTGTTGAAACCGATTAACCTTTTATCCACATCCAAGGAAAAGTTGTGTCTTTTTGCCATCGGGGGATGTTGTAAGAGACACTTTAGGTTGTTTCCATGTTCGTGTGTGTGTGTGTGTGTGTGTGTGTGTGTGTGTGTGTGTGTGTGTGTGTGTGTGTGTGTGTGTGTGTGTGTGTGTGTGCGTGCATTCATGAGCACGTTTACTCCCTACTGAGCAGACTCTGATATGTTCTTATGCTTCTTTCGGACCCCCGCTGAGTGTTAGGAGACTTTCATCCTCCCATCACTAAAGAACAGAAAAATAGCAAGACTATTGAAGAAGTAAAAGTCAAAAGAGAGGGGGATGGTGTTGGCACGGTTTGCGTTGATCCTGCAGTTTAAAACCTGAACGTCATGCCTTATATGTCAAGGTTTTTCTCCCACAGACACTTTGTTGTCTTTGTTAATGTAAAAATCAAACACAATTGGGATGTAAAGTGCTGTAAATACATGATAATCAATGCTGCAAATTTGCAAATTTACTCTAACATGAGACATTCAAAGAAATGTCTTTTTAATGTATTTTCAGTGTGAACAAGGCTATTTAACAATATAGTAGCTGAACCACAAAAACAGGCTGATTACATCACTAATGTGATATTTTATCACTCTAAATTCTGTGAAATATTATCAGCTAGGTTCAATCAATAGGTTATTATTGCTCTAATTTCCTTGCCTCATAATAATTTTTAATGTGTTTTCTTGCATAAATTTTCCCCAACAACCTGTAATATTGTCATGTTTCATTTTTATTGCGTTTGCTCCGCATTCACAACCTTATCGCCCCTTCACCCGATTTTATCTTGGCAGCATTTCCGGGAGCACCTCGACAAGCTGTTTGCTCAAGGCATTGGTATGTTGGACATAGCTCTGACTGAGGCGTTCAATCTTCTCAGTGATGTAAGTAAACCACTGATGCATGATCCTCATCACACCCATTCCCGTAAACACACACGTGTTTGTGCTGAAAATTAATTAAGAATGTGATTAATAGCTCAGTCTGAATCGGCTAAAAGCCTAGAAAACAAGATACTTGATGACTCAAGTTATTGGTCTGACTATGAACAGACGATTAATTAAATATACATGCGTCTAAAAATAACATACAAACATGGAGTTACTGTCTCTATGCACGTTATACCAATAAAATTGTTCTGAAGTAAAATAGGTAATGAAATGCAATGTAGCATGTATATGACAAATCTATCAGCCTTCCTGCTAATTCATGTTAGAACATTGCAGTTTTTATTGTTTTATGAGGTAACTTTCTCTCTATTTCCAGTTCAACAAGACTGGGAGGGGTAGTGAGTGTAGCCAGGCCATTATGCTGGTGACGGATGGAGCGGTCGATACCTATGAGGCCGTCTTTGCCAAATATAACTGGCCAGACAGTAAGGTAATGTTGATGTCATATTTTAACCAGCAAACATCTTCCTCTGGGAACGTTGGATCAGTTTCAAACGAACTTTTCATTACATTTTACTCATATTAATGCATTAAATTGAAAAAAAAAACCATAAAACAGAGCAAAAAGCCTACCACGTGTTTGACTTCACATGGGTTTTCTAAGTGTTACTTTTTAGCAAGTGGCTGCAGAATGATTGTGATAAGCAGTGGAGGCCCAGTGTGAGGTCCTTTCAGTGTGCTTTAAAAGAATTCTAAATGGCTTTAGCTAAGAACAAACCTCTTTCTTTGCTATCCTGCAGGATAATTGTGCCGCAGCTCAGACAGGTTATAGAAAATAAGAGCTGCAAGGGCTGAACAAGTAATTACTTTGAAACATTTTTTTCTGTTAGATGAGATCCGTACGGGTGGTTGTGCATCTGACAATGCAGGGAGACCAGCATCATTGTAGTAGCTGTATCCTTACATTACTTCCACAACATGATGCTGCCGCCTCCATGCTCTTCTGTTTAGCATGAGTTTATATCCTGTAGGCAAAGCAGGATGTTTGTTTTATCTGATTTCTGCGCAAACTTGAAATGAATGTAAAATTGTGGGTGGCTGCAAGTGTTTTTAACGCACAAAATACCCTGAACAAGGAAAAGGAAATTAAGCTTTTATCGCCTCAGGTGAGTCCTAGCTGCTTAAAATGCAAAT
Source organism: Aphyosemion australe (assembly GCA_006937985.1). Lineage (NCBI taxonomy): Eukaryota > Metazoa > Chordata > Actinopteri > Cyprinodontiformes > Nothobranchiidae > Aphyosemion > Aphyosemion australe. The sequence goes on along the minus strand of SSNS01000131.1, from coordinate 1,402,322 downwards.
AGTTGCATGCTAAGTGGTATGCTAGAGCAAGACTGAACAATAGTTTGGACACCTATTCTCACACAGGTTTAACATTCCAATGGTGCACACGTCTGTTAAAAAAGCATAATTTTAGCTGCATTACATATGTCGACTATACTCTGTATTAAAACAGCGTGCTCCACTCCTCCCACCAGCTCTCCCCTCAAGGCTGAACAGCAGTGAGTGGGGAGGGGACAAGGCTGCTGGATAGTTCCATTTAGAAGAATCCCCGCTGATAATAGAAGTCTTCAGTCTTTGTCACTCTCTTCAGTCTGTCTCACTCTCACTCACCCGCCATCCCTCCACTGCTGCTTCTTAATGGCTTCTTTCCAGCCGGCTTTACCGCTCTACCACTGTAGGGCCTCACCATCAGGAAACAAAATTCAGATACATCACTGGTTTCTTTTGTGCAAGCTATTAATTTATTCATAAAAACAATACGTGACTTCAAAAACAAGAATTTCCAGAGTAAAATCCCAGAAATACTAGAAAACCTAAAATGAAATTAGAAGGGATTTTTGTTTGATATTCAAGTTTCCCCCTAAATTTTTCAAGTGAAATATGTGAAGTCCAGTAAAATACCTATTAATATATTATAATATATTATAATAATCACTAATAAAGTTTTTTTTTTTTACCAACATGTTAATTTTACAGCCAACAAACATGTGCTGGCACAAAAAAGAGAAATTCTAGAAAAAGACATAGTTTGAATTAATAGCTTGAAATTTGAACTGAAACATCCTGAAAAAAAAAAGATTCATCCCAGAGAGATTGAGGCTGAATTATAATTTTTAAACTATAGGTGTTAGTTTTGTAGCACTTCTGAAATTTGGATTTAAATTATTCAGACAAAAATGCAATATACAAAATAAACGCATATATTCAAGTAAGTTTAGTAAAAGTTGATTAAGCAAACATTATAGAAAATATCACATAATGGGTTTAATTCAAAGTAATTAGGTTTTGTTAGACTGTATAGTATATATTTTTTCTATAAAATCTTGCATACCCAAAATTGTTCAAAGCATCATCCTGCAGCAAAACACCCCCTGGTTTTATATTTTGCTGCTCCTATGACAAATTAATCTGCCATTGGCTTCCGGTAAAAGAAGTAAAGGTTCCCTGTGTTCCAGTTTTCTTTTTCATTTTATGCTGCACTTTACTCAACCTTATAATTAACTGTATATTTCAGTCACTTTAATAAAATGAACATGTCTTAGTTATAAAGTAGTAATAATTTAATTCATAATATTCCTAAAACAATGTTATTCTGGGTTGTGTACAAATACACAAAACATGGGCAGACACACGCTGTCAGGGTGAGGGGAGACGATGAAAAATGCAGGGATGGAGGCTAGAGCAGCTGAGCCCTCAAAGGCTTACATCTGCTCTAGTCTGGCAACGTCACACACACACACACACACACACACACACACACACACATGCACACACGTGCACATGCACGCACGCACACACACACATGCACGCTCACACACACGCATGCACGCTCACACACACACACATGCACGCACGCACGCATGCGCACACACGCACACACATGCACACACTTTTGAAATACACCTAATTCTAAAACAATCTAAACACTCATAGAAGGCAAAAGGTTTGGATTTTGGATTTTGAGCTGAAGAATTCTTGTGAATCTTGTCTTTACTGTAAAAATAATCACAACAGCATCTTTTTTTTATTCTAAATTAGGTAATACATTGAGTTTTATCTTCCATTTAAATCACTATGACTTTAAATAAGGTATAAAGGAAAGAATTGTAAAACTCATAACTGAGTTTTTAAAACTATAATGAGGAACTTTCTAATCAGCAGCAAAAGAAGAATAAGCTTTTTGTTGGATTTGACAGTGTCATCATTTTTGCAGCCTCAATTGAACTGTAAAGATAATGAATATTAGTAGCTTTTTGCTTCCTTTCTGTAGGTCCGAATATTCCCTTACCTGATTGGTCGGGAGTCAGCCTTTGCAGAAAATCTCAAATGGATGGCGTGCGCTAACAAAGGTGAGATTTTATAATAAGTTATTTTTCTATTCTTTCAACAAAAGTTGCTGCATGGTGCTCTAAGCCGGTGGTTCCCATCATTTTTTCTTTGAGGACCCCCTTGCCCGTGTCCAAGACAAGCCAGGACCCCCAAACCCAACTCCTACACACATAAACACATTAAATGTGATTATTTACAAACTTTCTACAGACATACAGTTATAACTTTTATATGGAGTTCTGATTATACTGTAGGGTGTGTTATTGGGATTTTATAAATGTAATTTTTACAAATGAAATCTTGCTAACCTCACAACCTCAGCAAAGACAAAATTGTGGGGACCCCCTGCAATCTTGTCCCTCAATTTGGGAACCCCTGCTCTAAGCCAAATACAAATCAACTTTATGGATCTCCAGTTTGATGATGCATTCAGTGTCTTAAAGGAGTTTGTCAACGCTCATCAGAATTAGCACTTGTACATGGCAGGAGGCAGCTGGTTCCAGTTGCTCATAGAAGACATGTCACATTACTTCAGATTCCTTCAGGCCTAAAGTCCAGTCAGGCGAATATATTACTCTGAGGCTGCTTTGTGTACGGTCACAGTGGTGTCGCTGCGTAGATCACTTTCTCTCTGGTTCTATATTTAGTCAGCGGATGGGTGACAGATACGGTCTGGTTTCATTTCCTCAGGCGGCAGCAGATAAGCCACGGGTCACACAAAGGATGTGCTTGTGTGTCTGTGCGCACGCGTTTGTGTGTGATTTTCTTGGTGGTGTCTACAGTGAAGAGCAGGGCATCAAAAGTGTCGATGGAGGTGAAATCAGAGAGCTACTCTACTCAGTCTGAGGGTGTTTGTAATGATAAGAAGACCGGTGGATTTAAATGTGTGTTTAGTGCAACATAGCTCAGTTACCAGCCTACAAAGAGACACATTTGTTTTAATTAGCACCATAGAAAGTAAAGAATGTTATGTAAATTTAGCATTATAGTGCTTGCAAGTCATTGTGTATGGCTGATCAAGCAAATGTTCTTTTACTCAGCCATTCCATCTTAAAGCCACATTCCTGAACTTTGCAGTTATATGCTCTCTGTCGCCCTCTCAAGGCTTGCTGCATAACATCACTGTCGTAAAATAAAATCTCTCTCTCGGGCATAAGAGGCATGTTTACATTCCTAATGTCAGGCAAAACAATTAAAACAAACTTTTCCACCTCCACACATTGAATAAATAGTTTTATCAGGACTGTATAACAACTTTATGCCCGACCAAACACAATAACCCTGGTGAAATCATTTATTACTTACCTATCCATTAGCAGCACGGCTAGGTTAGAGTCCGTAGTTCATGCCTTTCTTTCTAAAAGAGTTCTCCAGCGAGGAAAAGACGGCCCAAAAATAACTCTGGTCTTTGCTCTTGCTCTATCACGTTCTTTTCTTTTCCTAGATTCCTCTGATGAGAGATTTCTAGCTTTCTTTGGTGGATCTGCCATTGCTCAAGTCTCTAAACCGCGGGTCTACTTTATAATACTATGGCAAGCCAAAGGGGTGAAAAAGTGCACGTTCTAAATGCACATTATGTCCGCCAAAACGTGTATCTTGAACGCGTGTTTTGACGCCAAAGAAGGAACTCTCGTAAAAACTCAAGTTGGAATCCAAAAGGCCTATAGGCAAAACATTATGGCTTCAGTTTAAACGTCTATGGTTTATAGCTGTCCTCTGTAGTTCTTTGCTCACATTTTTTACACATTGTCCACTTTATCAACTGTATCCTTGTTTTAGAGGACATCTTGTTGATAATTTATATTTATTTGTGACCCAGACCAAGGTCAGTTAAAACTGCACCCCAGCGCTTATTGTCACTTATATGAATGTCCTCTACTGTATATGCAACAGGTGTACCATGTCAGCAACAGTGGGGCACATTCATTTTTCTTTAGCCAGCTCTTAGTGGCTCCAGTGACCCAGCCTGAAGTATACCCTCAGCAGAGGCAGCCACTGGGACGCGCGAAGGAGTTTGACCGATACAGCTTGTTTTCTGTGGGGATGCAAATCTATACATGTTTTTCTTTTTTTAATCCAAATTCTAATATTTCTGAGTGTGAAAAGAGAAATTCTCTTCCAGGTCAAATTTAGAGTAAAGTGCTTTTGTGTTGGTATTAAATTAATCAAAGTGTTTAAAAATGGTACAAAAGCATATTTTTTTATAGATTTGACATTAGGTGATGATGGTCGGGGATTATTTGCTCTGAAACCCAGCGTCACTCATAGATCTTTTCGACCTCTGCAGACTCTGGATCTTTTCTCGCTGTAAAGGTTTTGCCAGGAACAATGACCCCAAAATCTATTTCCTCGAGCTGAGATTTTCTCCTCGACTGCCTCACAGTGATGGAGACCATTTGCTGTTTCAACGGTTGGATGGAAACGTGTTGGTCTCTCACTTTCCTGTTTTTTCTCTGTGTCAGTGAATGGCCTTTATCTGTCTGACTATTGTCCTCGTTCTCTTTTTACTCTCTGGCTTTCTGCCCTCTCCTGCTGATAAATTGTATTCCCTCCTCCACATGTACTGTAGCAGCATAATGATAGCATTATTGTTGCAGGAAATGGCATCGCATTTGGTTCCGCTCAGACATACCATTTACATACCACTTTACTGTTCATAAAGGCATGCTGGTTTGCGCTGACATTAGCAATATTTCATGTAATTCTATGGCTCTTACCTAAGTTTCTGCCAATTTTGGCAACATGTTTGCTGCTCAATGTCTTGTTTTTCTCTACTTTTGCTATTAATTTGGGTAAAATATGACGTGTCCCATTGTTGCCGATCTGATACTTGGTTTAATGTCATTTGTAGTAAACACAGATACCAAAATGTAAACACTATTTATTCATTTGTTATGTAGATGAAACAAAAAGCAGTTGACAGTATAGAAGCTGGATGCAACGACAAGGTGTCTTTTTAAAAATTCAAGTCATTGCAGCCGGGGTGTTCTGGATTTCACCAGACTCACAGCAATGTTGTGCACATGTGTTGATTGCAGTGGATCTATCTGCTGCTTGTGGTCTTGCCACAGAAGCTGATGCTGCACATATCAGATGATGCTTTTCTCTCTGCTGTACTAAAATGATGTGACTGGTTTGCATGATGAAACATAAAGCATCAAAACACCAACATGACCAGTAGCAACCAGCCAGAATTCAAAAGATCAGAAATTAATTTTTATTTCATACGCAGTAGGTGTGTGCAAATCAGTCAGTATTGTGTCTGTATTTGCATTTGTTGGGGGGGGGGGGGGGGGGGGGGGGGGGGGTATTTATATGTGTATATGTATTCGAGTAAAACTCAAAATAGGTGTAAAAATCCATTTTTTTGCATTACACTTCTACACTATAACATAAATTAGAAGTGTAACGCAAGAAATAAATGGATTTTTACACCTGTTTTGAGTTTTGCTCGAATACAAATATAAATACAAATGCTTTCCCCCCTCGACAAATACAAATACTGGCTGCTTTGCACCTCTAATACGCAGTAATAGTTCCAACAACTAAAAGCAATCAGTGACTATAGGAGCACAAATTAAACTATGGACTAAAAAAAGGGCACAAATTCGACCAAAATCCAAAATAGAGCTTTGCAAAGTCTTCAGTAAACATGAAGAAAAGAAACCGTGAAAAGTGATTTTTGGCCTCTCAGTTGTTTAATTCTGGCTCAAAGTACTGGAAATTTATCTTTAAAGCCCCAGTAAGTGAAAAAAATTGACTCTTTATTGCCACGCAGTTTCGAGTGGCTACGGTAGCCCACATGCATCAAAAAGGCAATATGTCATTGTGGCAGTGCATGCACGGCTGCGGGGGAGAGGGAGACACTGTAGCACTGACAGCTACTTCGGGGGTCACACATAGAAAACACCACACACCACCTTTCAACCATCTGCACATTTTATTTACTGTTTCCGTTGCTCTTCTTCTTCCTGCTGCCAAGTAAAAACATTACACACTGTACCTTTAAATATTGAACTAAAGGTTTGACAATCACAGCAACTATTCACGTCAGAATTTGAATAACAATATATATATATTTTCTTTTTCTCTCTGTCCCTCTCAGGGTACTTTACTCAAATTTCAACGCTGGCGGATGTCCAAGAGAATGTGATGGAATATCTTCATGTGCTGAGTCGTCCCAAAGTCATTGATCGGGAGCACGACACAGTGTGGACAGAGGCCTACATTGATAGCACTGTAAGTTTACTGCAGGCAAACAGGCAATACTAACTGTGCACACGTCCTTTATTTCATGGGTTTGACATTTATTATGGACTGAGACAAAGTGAAAATGTAATCCATGTTTTTTTCTGATGAAGCTTGTGTATGTTTTTGTATACACAGCAAGCAGAGGATTTACAATGTTTGGAGTTTGTATCTCCGACTGCCGAAGTGTGAAAGTGCATTCTTGCACGTGTAGCAGATGGAGTCATTAAGTAAATGTTCCTTCTGTGTGCTGGGACGTCTTGTAGTGTGAGCAGATCATTTACCACATCCCAGAATGCATCTGGGAGACAAGTTCTTTGAATTTTACCTTGAAAAACGTAGCTGCCTTTTTAACCTTGGTTTTGTAATATTAGACGTATTTTTTTTATTTACCTACAAAAGCTGAAATGATTATTTCTCATTTATTACAAATAGAAAAAAAACATTCTAGCATATTGATCTACACACGGCTTTTTTCAGGCAGTTATCTTCAGAGTGAGAAAAGCAGCTGTTCTCAGCTATTTCTATACTGATTTATAACCAACCTTGCATGAAAATATACCTCTCCCTCTCATGTTTTACACGTTTCCATCTGCATTGACTTTTTGTTGCCTTTTTAATCCTTATTTATTCATAAAGGTTTTATAACCATTTAACAATTACTTCCTGTACCCTGACCCTCGTGGTTAGAAGACAATTTATTTTCCTGACTGTTTGATGACAATAGATGTTATGCATCCTTCGGCCATTCCATTTAGCAAAGTATGCACTGAAAAGCTTCCTGACCCTTATTCACAGATGTATTGACATTTTCTCTGCACTCCCCCCTCCTCTTCCTTCTCCTCCTCTTTAAACTAGCTCCCCCAAGCACAAAAGGTAAAAGTTCCAGTTTGAGGCCATCGTGTTGTTGAGTTTTGTTAAAGGCTGCTGTACATTTATGTGCATTTCATGTGCATGTGTGTTTTTATTTTTTATCTCTTCAAAAGATAGCCAAATATTTCAGCTGACTTTATTTTAGGCACATGTAGTTTGTCGATGTCCTGACAAAAGTCAGTTTTTGATGTTTTTTTTCTGCATGTCTGAACTTTTCTTTAAAGTCATTCATTAGTTGTGATGTTTTGTTAGCTGTGCTTCGCAAGTGTGTCCAGGCTGACAGTGTGTGGTCGTGTGTGTAAGTGTAAGTTTTCTCTTCGGTCTGTGTTTTTAATGTGGAACCGAGTTTGCTTGTGTTATTTGTTTTGATCGAATTCTCCCAAAATAAGCTGTTTTGTCGTCTTCTGGGTGAAAATCCAATAGTCCCTAATGACTATGTCGGGATGATCTGTTCTGATTCCTTTCATCGTTTTCATTGAGTTTTAGTGAATCATATGTGGCTCCAGATAAGCGGCTCTATAATCATAACAATGATGATGATGAACAAAAAGAGCGCTCTGCCTCTCCACCAGCAGGAGCTCAGCACAGAGTAGTCTCATTAGAGAGCTAGCAGGCATTCGTCTGACAAAGCACTGTTTGTGTGATAGATCTCTGCTGATTGACATCCAACTGGCTCAGCAGAAATCAAAAAAATGGGTATCATTTCATTTTCATCCGCCATAATCAAAATTAGCGAGGAATCTGCATTGCTTCTTCATGCTTAATCACTTTAGGCACTCTAGTCTGTGTACAGTGAACACACCTGGCTAAAAGTACCCCTGAAAGGAAAAGCAGCCAAAGAAATAGAAAAATGCTCACACCAGCTTGTGTCAGATTAGATGTTAGTAACTCCTGGGATTGCTGTTTGCCAGAAAGGTGAAGAACATTTGGGATTTGTGTTCCAGGGCTTGTGTGGATCGTCTTTCCAGATGTAGGGTCATACGATCTTTTCCCTTGCTCTCCTCATCCTTCTCAATGCAACCCAGTTATTTGTCTCTCCAACATCATCCCCCCGCTCTTTTTCACATTTTCTTCTCTCTCTCCACAGCTTTCCCCTTACTGAGACTCTCTCTTGTCCTCTCGTGTTCCCCGCCCGCACCCTCCTGCCCTTCGTCTCGCCAGCTTCATCCATCATTCCCCGGCTCATTTGGCTTTGTTTCCTATACTCTGTCGAACGCTCTGACGGCAGAGATCAGAGATGATGTTCAGCAAGGTTTAGGTGAGAGGAGGGCGTCTGAGGGGTTATTTTAGGACAAGTGCAGGGCATGTTACGTGGAAAGAGTGTAAGGAACTGGAATAAAAAAGATAACAGGGAAAAATGGAAGGATGGCTGTGGCGCTAAGTGGAGAGTCGTTGTAAAGAGGGTCAAAGGACATAACTGAAACATGATTTTATGACCCTTAAATGATGAAGTGAAGTCTTGGATCTGTCCAAAACATCATAGCAGATGATTGCAAACTACAGTTTAGCATTTTCCCAAACACCTGTAAATTAAAGATGCAGGCTGTGTTCCCTTGTGGGTTTTCTTTAGTTCTACAGGAGAGTGGGGGTTTGGCTCCAGCTATTATACAGACTAGCATCATTAAACTTTGTCTCCAAGGCAACATAGGTCACCTCATCTTACACCACACCATTTCTCACAGCAACCTACTGTATATTCTAAGGTTTTCTATAAAACATCAAACAGGCCTGGGTATGTAATTGTGCCTCATTAGGGTTTGAAGTGTTGGTAGTAATGCCAGAGACTTGGAATTGATTTGTACAGCTCTATTATGTTTTCTGACCTGACTAACTACTAGTAAATCAATGAAGAAGATAATGCAAATAACAGTGTGTTTAGTTTTTATTTCATGTTAGAGGTTTTGGTAGATCTAGATCTACATGTAGTGTACTCCTTTGGGCCACTGGGCTGATGGGTTTTAGAGATTTGCAGGGATAGAAATTCACAACAAAATAAGGGACTTTTAAGTTGGAGTCACACTGAATAGGTTTATTACAACTTTGCATCAACAATATTTATGTTTAGTTGGGTCACTTGAAAGAGATGATGTCATTTTAAAGATATTGCAACAGTTGTGCAACTTTTGCACAAAGTTTTTTTCTTGTCACGATTTAGACACAAATTACTTTAACTATGTTTTGTTTTTTCTTCCTTTTTCACAATTTGGTTGCAACGTTTTTCAAAGTTCTTTCACATTTCTTGTACTTCTTGACTCGCAGAAATTAAATTGAGACTATTTTTAGATGAATTGATCGTGCACCGTTTTTGGACATGTTTATAAGTAACAGTTTTAAGGGTTTAGAAAACTCTCCGCTGCAATTTGTTGGCAACCGTAGCAGTACAGATGTTGGTTTAAAAGTTCAGTCTAATGACAAATCTTTGAATTTCAGAAGGTGCTTGTTTATGGTTTATTTCATGCATTTCTTATAATCGACATTACTCACGAAATATGTTTTCCTGAAGCATTGGAAGAAGGCCTGATTCTCACCAAATGCAACTTAACCAAAACGCATTCATTCTAAGATGAATGTTTCTGTGCAGAGTGTATACAGAGAAGGGAATGCTTGCCAGTCCAGTGATATATGATCTAATAGACCTCAGCTTGGAAATAGATTTGGTATTTTTAGATGATGCTTTGCTCGTTTCTCCTGTCCTTTTGATCGATCACATTCTGCAGCAGCAAGGCCATCCATTGTTCCAACAGATGCACTTAGGTGTGCTTTGTTCTCCCTTTGATGTCCAATACCAGTCCCTGGATTTCTATTACCAGCTGTCTGACCACAGGTCACCAATTCCCCTTTTCCTCAATAGATTACGAAGACACAACGGCTACTTATATTATCCTGTCATAGTCTGTTATTAGTGGTTGTAAAGAAGGGTGTGAACTGAATGAAGTAGGGTGGACTGGAAGACTGTAAATTCCAGCTAAGACAAGTAGTTAAATTGGTTAGTTCTGTTAAAAAACTATGTAGGGAACTAATCTTGAGGTAAGTCCAAGAAAATTTTACAAATAGATTTATATTTGTTTCTTAACAAACTATACTATGCATTTAGTTCCAAGGTACAATTGTGCAAGCCAATTTAAAAAAACATTGAAGATTGCTGAAAGTTGTAGGTTAGATTTCAGGTGTTATGAAGATTTTCTTACAGTATTCTCATCTTAGTGTGATCATGTTACACATTCTAACTTTTCAAACTGACTATTCCTGTTCCTACAAACATAATTTTGATATGAAATGTATCACTCTAAAAATGAAATGTTGATTTTATTTAACCAAATTATGTCAACTGGTTCCACTAAACATAGTTAATTAAATCTAACTAGCATGTAGCACTGGCTGCTAGCATTACATCAGCTCCATAAATACAGGCCGATGGTTGAATTAGGAGTTTGTGCTTCGCCCAGTGGGTTTGTGACATCACAAACCCAGTCGGTTTTAGGCTGCATTTTTTTCGTCTGCTACTGATGCACAGTGATTTGAATGCAGAAATATTCAGAAATGCAATTGTGAGCTTAAATTTCTATAGATGTGTCCTGTAGCATAAGAAAAATGCCTCAAGAACATGTTAAAAACAGAAAAAACACAATTTTCATTGGAGTGGGTCTTTAAGCAACTAGGTTTAGTAGAACCAGTTGACATAATTTGGTTATGGTTATTTCCACACTTCTTGTTTGATGAAATGTTCTGTCTTGGAATTAGAGACACGTCTGACCCCTGATGAACTAATGGCAGCAGCTTTAACATTTCTCTTGATCTTGTTTGCTCATCAAAACTTAAGCGATTTGTCAAAAATTAGATTATTGAAAAAGCCACCCCCAAAAGATTGTTTGGCTTTTTTGAAGAAAGCTGACAGCTTTGCTACTCCTAAAGTTTCTTTAAAAATCTTCTAGCTTTCACTTAAAGCTTCAATAATTTATGGTTACTTGAGCAAAAAGTCATATTGACAGTTGAACATTTCTAACTGGACAGGATCAGACCCACTGCTTGTCAAGCACTCCTTCTCCAGTCTGTTCATTGCAGTGTCAAGCTTTCATCTCTAACAGATACTGTCTTCGGATACAGACAGCTGCTGGAAAGATAAATATCATAATTATTCCAGCAGTCTTTGGAGAGAGAAGATACCCAGATACAAACTGGAAGCACTGCCTTTGGATAAGCTTATTCTGCAAGAGATCAAAGGCAGGCTTGGATTGAATATGTTTTAAGGCAAATAAAAACATGAATAAAACATGTCGTGGAAGTTTAGAAGGTCCCTGAAGAAGGAAATATGACTGGAGCTTGCTGTAGAGACCCCATCCACTTAATAACTTTAGAGGAAAATTTGTAGGCAGGTTGATTAAAAAAGAAAGCTACTTAGTGTTTGACAAGGAAAGATGTTTCCAACAATATACAAGGCATCACTGGATGTCTAAGCTAGACTCGTGTTTGTTGTTATAATGACAAATTTTCATCTTCAACTTTTCTCTTTTTCCCACCTTGCCTTCTTCTTTCTCACACCCTCTCACTTGCTACACATCATTGATTATTTCCAACGACACATTCCAGTTGGAGGACGGTCAAGGTCCAGTTCTGATGACCACAGTGGCGATGCCAGTGTTCAGTACCAAGAACGAAACGGTAAGTTCATACAGAGTTCATCCACAGTTCTCCAGATTTGATTTACCCTCAAAATACTCTGTTTCTAAGAAATAAGAGTTTTTGCAGACCCTTAAAGTAGCTCTCTGGATAATTTCTTTTATCTGATGACACCATCTAGTGGCTGACAAGCGTATCACACCAATAGTCGGGTCGACACAGTAATTTAAGATGGCGACTGCACGTTTCTTGTTTATGAATGTACTTCTATAGCTGACAAACAGAGCTAAAACATGTTGTTTTACAAGTATTATTCTAATGTCATGTTGTGTTTTCATATATTTATATTTTAAAGACTTACTTGTCTGTGGAAAGTTCATCAACTCTGCTTCAGCCGAGGTGCTTCCTTAAATTTGAAGCACGTAAGCGGTAGTCTAACGCTATTGGTTAGTTTTACTCGGTGCTCAGTTTCCTATTGCATGGATTTTACTGGGCAGGGGGCGGGCTTAGCAAAAAAAAAAAGACGTGTCACTTACATTATATCACACTACATGATAAGACAATTTACGGATTTCTGAAAAATCATACATAATTCCTGAAAGGGGAAAACTCAGGGGTTCCCAAAATGTTTTCTTTGAGGACCCCCTTTCTCGTGTCCAAGACAAGCCAGGACCCAAACCCAACTCATAAACACATTAAATGTGATTATTTACAAACTTTCTACAGACATACTGAGTTATAACTTTTATATGAAGTTCTGATTATACTGTAGGGTGTGTTATTGGGATTTTATAAATGAAATTTTTACAAATAAAATCTTACTAACCTCACAACCTCAGCAAAGACAAAATTTTGGGGACCCCCTGCAATCTTGTGGGGACCCCCTTGTGGGGACCCCCTTGGGGGTCCCGACCCCCAATTTGGGAACCCCTGCTTTAAATAATTGTAATTTGTAGGAATTTCTTTGAAATAGTCATTAGTGACACTGTGAGAAACTGTAATAAAAACAACTTTTCAAACTTTGTAAAATGTGTTTCTAGAGAAATCATGGAATCCTTCTGGGCGTGGTGGGGACAGATGTCCCTGTCTCCGAGCTGCTTAAAACTATTCCCAAATATAAGGTAAAATGAGCAAAATCACACTCGTACAAATACCTCCACTCATAAACACTTTGTAGCATCAAAACTTAATCTGGGTACTTTTAACCATGTGACTGGGCTTCGTAGAATGATTTACTGTTTGAATTTTCTTCCTGAAAAATGCGACCAGTTAAAGTCCAAACTTTCAGTGCATTATTGATGTTAAAACCATAAACAAATAAATCATAGTTTTCCTGATGTTTTTATACTTTTTAATTCATCACAGTCCAAATATGACAATTCCACATTACAAGTGCTTTTCAGGTTCTTTGCACTGATTTGTAGATCTGAAACTTGGTTGGGTTTCACATTTTGACATTTGAGAGCCTCTTATTTGTCCAGATATAAATGAATAAATGCTCCTGCGTCGAGTTTCATCAAGCAATGATTCCAAATGTGAAACATGACAAAGGGCTTGATTAGCCCACAGCAACAATTAGGAACAGATTTGTTCTGAATCATTTTCTGTGTGCCTGTGTTTCTGCTCATCACCCTAGCTTGGCATTCATGGCTACGCCTTTGCAATCACCAACAATGGCTACATCCTCACCCACCCGGATTTACGGCCACTTGTGAGTACCTCCAGCGCTACTGAGGTGCAGAGCCAAAAGTTAACCTTATTATCTTAGCAAATCCTGTTCAGAATGCAGAGCTTGAAATTCTAATATATTACATTAATTTCCACTATTCCTGTTGAGAAAATGACTGATTTTGCTTTCACAGTGAAACGAGATGGAGGATGAGTTTGACACGGAAAGGCTGGTGTGTTTGTGCGGGTGTGAGTTTTGTGGCTGTATGTAGATGAGGAGAGTGTTTTCCAGCCCTGAATAGACACAGATACAGCTTGTGAATTGCTGTGATTAACTCTATTGTACTCACCCACTCCCTTCATAAGAGAGTGAAGGAAGTTTAGTGTACAGGCAGAGGGAGGCCGAGGAAGGCTGGGAACCAAGAGAAAAGGTGAAGGGTAAGAAAGAGCAGTGTGGCAATGGAGAGAAAATAGTTAAATATTGAAGGTTGAAAAGAGTGCAGATGAAGAGAGGAGGAAGCAGACAGCAAAGCAGACAGACAGATGGTTTAAAACGTGGTCTAATTAAAGATGTTAATGAACAGTGTTTAACAACTAATGAGGGGTGGGAGGATGTCCTTACTGACAGATAAATGGAAGAGGAGATTTAAAAGTACACACACAAAGAAGGCACGACACACACAAACTCATTCACTGTAATTGATAGCGCTTTGTCCTAATTCACCTTTATATAATGCACAGATCAAACAGGGTTGGTGGATAAACTGGGCAGTCAGCTAAATAGGATTAGCAGCTATTATTTAAATCTGTCCATCTATTTATTTTGGTTCAGGGTTGCAGATCCACAACATATGGCACAACTGTGTTCTAACATTATTTCCACATTCATTTAAAAACCCCAAACTGTACATAAGTGAACGTTTACTGGACCAGATCATTTCTGTTTGATTTGCATTCATGCTATGGGCAATGGTGTGGCTTAACAATTATCTACAAGTTTTCAGCAGCTGTTACAGTTTTTTTCAATTGCTAAAACGCGTTTGTCGAAACTGAACGTTTCTTTCAAAACTGCACACACAAAACCCCAAACATCACACACAAATTCCTAAACCCTGGCATCCCTTTGCAAAACAACTCTGCCATCAAATCTCGTAACATGTTAACAAAATGGAACACGTGTTTTCATTTGGTAAACACAGCCATATTTTCACATGACACACACATACTATTCATTGAATAAACACAAGTAGCATTTGGCAGAACACTACCAAGCATGGAAAGAACACTGAAGAGCAAAACTGAAAACACAATTAGAGAAATGCAACACACTGAATCTATTACAATGCCCACTTCTCTCATAGACCAACATTAGACACTCACTAATTTAGAGACAAAACACTTTATTTGTAACAC